>JAQFZW010002647.1:0-16152 GCA_034687055.1 Heteromurus nitidus | reverse complement strand
CTGACCAAGCGCAAAATCCAACACGTTCAGCGGAGTCATCTTGTCAATGAAGTTGACAGAGCCCAAATAAATTTTTAGTATTGGCCACGACCTAAAATATCTTCGAAACCATCGATCTCTTTGAAGACTTTGAATCCCTCTGATTCTAGTGTTCAAAGTCTTCGATGTGGCATACACAGCTGCTTTAGTTCCATATGCAAACAGAATTCCGGACAGGAGTTCCACGGAACCTAAAGCAAATATGACTTTTTGTGGAACCAACAAATCGTTCCAGGTTCTAATCACAGCGTAAAAGTCAATTATAATTGCACTCCCAAAATAATACAATTTTGCAATCGAAAGGTTGTTCTGATGGAACGAGTTGAATTCGATGCAAATCAGTTGAATCTGACTGAAAAGGGAGATATTTTTATACCAGTCTTCAGAGCGTGGGTTCGAATTCTTGAGTCGCCTGCAAAAAAATGATATAAAAGTATTGGAACAAATAAATAAACAAAATAATTTAATAATACTTAAATTTCATAATCGTAAAATAATAAGTCAGTTTACCATTCATAAAGCTTCAAATAATTCCGAATGCAGTGGCAGTACAGCCAAGCGAATGCAAAATCCAGGACAAATACTGGAAATACCATTGCTACACTAAAGTACGATAATGCCAGAATGAAGCCTTTTGTCACATACACAGTTACTCCAGAGGATAACTGGAATACTTTTAAAACGTCCAGCGGAACTGTGCATTCCGGCAGAAGAAAATATCCGAAATGGACTGGCAAACAGGGACGTAGCGCCACTTGAGCAACATACGCCACCAAAACTACAGGACATGGGGCGAACACCAGTTTGAGGAACTCTTGCATTAATTTTCCAGTCGTTCCGGCTGGCTTCCAGTTTCGAGCTTGGATATTCGGAGTTTAGGAATAAATTTCGTTCCCGAATAATCGAATCGAATAATTTCATAGTTTTTGGAAAACTTACGATTGTTCCTCCTTTCAAAAGCAATCGCAAGGTTCAGTAGTTGCGCGAACTCGTCTCCTTTCCTGAGTAAGTACCATTGCGAATTGAAAAATGCTGCGTACGACATTTCGAAGAATATGCATTGGAGATAGTCATGCGTTGGTAGACTTTTCGCCGTCATCAACACTTGCATGATTGTGGTCCATAACAAGAATCCAACAATCCAAGCATACCATCCTAACCTCCTAGCCGGAATTGTACCTCTTTTGATAAGTCCACCTGTGTTTGGATCCAGATCTAACACAATGCCACCGAGGAACCTAGTCAATCGAAATCCTCTTTGAAACCATTCCAGTTGATTTTCTGCGATTAACATTTTTGCTCGCAATATGAAAACCGTACTTCAACCTAAGATATTAATATTATGCTTGTAAATGTCAATGCTTGTAAATGTAAATAAATGCTTGCAGATTTAGGATATTTCCTTGTCGCCTTTGTTCTGTAATTTTATGTTCGAAGGTGTAACGTCGTATTGCAACATTTTACTCGAAGCGTTCCTTAAAGCCCTTTTCCGTGACCACCTTTGAGCTTTCTGCTCAGACCTATACTAGACAATAGTATGAAACAAACTTGAATTAAGTTAATATGCATTATTGCATAAATATATCCGAAAAAATGATCAAGGCTTTGTCTTAGAATGGGAAACGAAAAATACAAGGTGGTCATTAAGTTGTCAGTGTCACTCAGACCCTGTAATCTATTGCCGTAAATTTAACAGACACTCGATAGTCAACAGTCAAAACAGGGACAATTTAATTTATCTTGCAATGAGCATATATTTTTAATTGACACGTGACGTGCATATATCTTCATTGTGCCTTTCCATAATCAATATAAGAATAACATATCTTTTGTTGATTCATTTCAATTTCCGGCCAATAAGCCAATTTGACGGTTCGAAGGGACCACCATTATCAACTTAAATTCAGTCCTTCCATAGTTGACCTGTTGGAATTGTTGGTTCAGGCATGTGTCTGATAACTCTTGCTGGATTCCCAGCGAGAACAACATTGTCTGGGTAAGACTTTGTTACAACCGCTCCAGCGCCAACGATGACATTATTTCCTAATGTCACCTTAAAACACAGAACATAAATATGTATTTGGAACTATTAACCTGTGACCCCGTACCCGGAGTGTACATTTGATGTTGTAGTACTTAAAATGAATAATAGATTACCCCAGGGCAAATTATGGAACCTCCTCCCAGCCAACAATTATTCCCAATCTTCACAGCAGAAGCTAGTTAATAATAGTTCTGAACATCATCCTGCTGTCTGTATCCACCGTCCAGAGGATGTGTTGCGGTATAAACTACGAGATTAAATTTCTGTACGGTACTTTCCTTGAGTTTGATATCTTCATTATCAAGATTTTATATGCATTCGAATATTACCGTGAACGCCTGGCGCAAGCATGCAATCATCGCCGAATTCAATGAGAGGGCCGAGTCGAGCAAGACACAGTCAAAGGTTGCAACGAAATTATTGCCGATGATCACATTTCCCCCGTAGTCACAGCGGAATGTTGACTCAATAAAAACGTTTTTCTTGTCTTTGCACGAGGGATGGAACAACTGGTCCAAGATCGCCTTTCTACCTTGCTCATCATCAAATGAGACTTGGTTAAATTGGCGAATTAGTTCCCTACAGCGACTTCTCAATTTCACCAGGTCTGGTTTCAGGGGCCGATGAGGGTAGCCTTGCATCATTCGCTCCTTTTCAGTTAGATGCTCATACTCGTTTGGGTCTGGCATTGGGGGGAAGGGCTTCACAGGGGGTAAATTTTCAGCCATTTTCACTTTTTCGTCTTGTTCACGTACTGAGTTATAGGAACTGACAAAACTAAAGGACAACAAAGCTCTATATACACCCTAAACTTATGACATGTAAGAATATTTCCCAACTTCTCTCACAGCCCACGATATCGTAGATACGATGAAGTTGATTGTATATACAAGTTCTTTATCGATACAGCTCCGTAGCTCAAACTGTGTCCTATCGTGTATCTAGATTTCTGTATTATAGGTCTGAGAATGAGAATATGGATTAAAACATAACATGGAAATGTAATCCTCTCCAGATGTTCGTGTGTTTTGTGTCCAGGTTGCATGTTACGGACAGCATACATATTGAGATCTGGGAAGCATTCGATGAACTGAATGTATATATAAGAAATCTTGTTATTCACGGCCTTGAACCCGAGTTAGGATGAATAACATCTTAGACAGATTAGAGGTGAACTCGCTATCAGTAATCGAATAAAAGAGAATGGCAAATATACAATACGCATGGACATTTTTTTACTTGAATTGGCCCTGCATAATGCATGCATTATTGAGCGAAAGGAGTAGCAAAAGAAACCATCAATTCAACACGATATTATACTTTACTAAGAAGCAATTAGCCACGATTATTATCCTTCCTTAGTCGCAATGTGAACTTGAAAACAGCAAGTGGGAACCTATACCAGACTATAATCATTACATTAACAAAAGACTAGCCAAGTGCGTGAGAGCAAAGTCCATAGCATTCAACGGTGTCAATCGGTCAACATAGTTAACAGAACCTAGGTAAATTTTTAAGGTCGGCCACGACAAGGAGTATCTTCGAAAGAATCGACTCTTCTGGAGAGTTGGATTGCTTTTAACTTCATTCTTCAATGATACTGACGTTGAATAAACAGCCGCCTTCGTTCCATATGCAAACAATATTCCAGAAATGTATTCCGTAGAGGCTGTTATGAACAAGATTTTTTGAACAAGGAATAAATCACTCCACGTTCGAATCAGGGCGTACAGCCCAACAACAAGGCCGCCAATAAACGTAAAAAGTTTCGCAGGAGAATTCCGTTTCTGATGGAACGAGTTGAATTCAATGCAAATCAGTTGGATTTGTCTGAAAACTGAAATGCGTTTAGTCCACCGCCTGGCTCCAGGACGAACAAGTGCTAATTGACTAAAAATGAGAACATTCCAAATATTGTCATCTTATGAAATTTAATCATGTGAATTACAATTATCTTAATTACCACCGGAACAACTTCAAGTAGTTTCTGATGCAGTGACAGTACAAACCAGCAAAGGCAATTTCCAGGACAAAGCCAGGAAATATGATGGAGCTCAAGGTATACGACAAAGCGACTGTGAAACCTCTAACGAGAATCATTGATATCGTGCTGGTATACTGGAACTTCCGCAAAATTTCCAGCGACACAGTGCACTCAGGATGAAAGAAGTATCCGATATTGGTAGGCAAACAGGGAAGAACTGCAACCTGTCCAGCATACGCAATCAAACCTACTGGGCCTGGAAAAGTAACCCCCTTAACAAATTCCTTGACGCATTTTCCTACTATCCCAGGTGGTTTCCACTGTTGAGCTATATTAAGACAAATGGAAAATTATTACAAAAACTCCGCAAGCATGAGCCAACAGTATAAACTCACCATTATTGCGCCGTTCAAACTCAATCGCGTGATTGAATAGCTGCGCAAATTCCTCTGGCTGTGTCACCAAATTCCAATCGCAAATGAACACCCCTCCATACGTGATCAAGAAGAATAGACACTGGAGGAGATCGTGAACGTGCAGAGACTTTGCTTCCAGGCAAGTGAGAATGAATATCTGAGCCAAAATCGTTCCCGTAATGATCACGTTTCGTTTTATCTTCCAAACTACTGCTTTCTCTCGAACAACGAGTTTCCCTGTTTTCGAATTTATGTCGAGAAGACTCCCACCGAGGGCCTGAAGTATAAGAAACCCTCGGCGAAACCACACAAGTTGATTTTCAGCAATTAACATAGTTATGTAGGATTTCAGCTAAAAACTGAGCAGCTCACGAGATGTGATATGGATATGACTTCCTCGTGAGACTAATCATTATCCATCATATGACAACAAGCCTAGCTGGAGAACGCATTTCTGATTCATTTGTGGAAGGGATTAATTATTGAAAATGAAAATTAGTTGGAGCGGAAGTGCCAGAGACCGTTGGTTCGAACTTACCTCGAGAAAATGTAAGTATTTTTAAATGGCCTGGAAAGGAATTGCGAAATCAAATCCAAAAGCTTGTCATATTTTTCCTCGAATA
Organism: Heteromurus nitidus; assembly: GCA_034687055.1. Taxonomy (NCBI): domain Eukaryota; kingdom Metazoa; phylum Arthropoda; class Collembola; order Entomobryomorpha; family Entomobryidae; genus Heteromurus; species Heteromurus nitidus. The sequence continues at coordinate 11,046 of JAQFZW010002647.1, read as the reverse complement.
TGTCAATAGTCAATGCAGTGGACGAGGACTGACATTTGGGTGGTCTCGTTAAAATTTTTGATGGACTATATGTTAATAATTAAATATACCAGGATTTCGAGGCTGCTTTATTATTACCGCACTTACTAGTCCCGCTTTTATCTAGCTTATTGCAACTGTCGACAATTGTCGAAGTACTCAGACAAACACTAGCAATATGAGAGGGTATGGGAGAAAACTGAGTGACAAACCAGCTTTGAATTATAAAGTAGACAATTTGACCATATCCATGAGCAAATCTGCTGTGGCTCAAAACAACTTTTAATTTATAATCATTGTCGGGTATCCGATTCCTTAACGAAATAAAACAAAACAATTTAATTAGTTTAATTTTTACATTAATAAAAGACTAGCTAACTGTGTGAGAGCGAAATTGGTCGCATTTAAAGGTGTCAACTGGTCGATAAAATTAACAGAGCCCAGGTATACTTTTAAGATAGGCCAAGACCTAAAGTATCTTCGAAACCATCGGTTGTTCTGCAGCGTTTGATTACTTTTGACTTCAGAAGTCAACGACACCGAAGTTGCGTACACAGCCGCCTTCGTTCCATATGAGAAGATGATTCCGGAACTGAATTCCAATGAACCAACGACAAACAAAAACTTCTGAGGAAAGTACAATTCATTCCAGGTTCGAATGAGAGCGTATAGAGCCACAATGAGGCAGCCACTGAATAAAGACAGTTTCGCAACAGAATTCCGTTTCTGATGAAATGAGTTGAATTCAATGCAGAGCAGTTGAATTTGTCTGAAAATCATGATCCTTTGAGTCCAGTTCTTGATTCGAGGATGGATATTGGTTAACTGACTGAAAATCAAGCAGACAATCTTGTTGAAAGAAATGCTATTATGTCATAATATTTAGCGTATGTACCAACCATTTAAACATCTTCAAGTAATTCCTTATGCAATGGCAGTACAGACATGCAATTGCAGATTCCAAAGCAAACCCAGGGAATATGTACTTTGCCGACATGTAAGACACGAAAAATATAAAGCTTCTAACGATAATCATTGACAAGACAGTGGTGTACTGGAGCTTCCTCAAAATACTCTGGGACACAGCACATTCGGGATGAAAGAAATATCCGATATTCGTAGGCAAGCAAGGAAGTAACGCCACTTGGCCAACGTAAGCAAATATGGCTAGTGGACTTGGGAGAACTGCTCCTTTGAAAAATTCCTTTACCAACAATCCAGTTATTCCAGGAGGTCTCCATTGCTGAGCTGTGGAATGACAGATGAGAGAGTTTGACCAACATTACGACCAAAAGTTCCATTCTGAAATGAAGCAAGTCAAAACATAACTCACGGTTATACTTCCGTTCAAATTCGAGCGCGTGGTTAAATAGCTGAGCCAGTTCTTCTCGTTGAGCGACCAAACTCCATTGGGTGCTGAACACGGCCGCATAAGCAATTAGGAAGAAGACGCATTGAAGGCGGTCTTGCAAGTGCAATTTCTTCACTTCCAAAATTGTTAGCAGAAATATTTGACAAAGGACTACTCCTACAAAGAGCACCCTTCGACGGATTTTCCTGATTGATTTTTCATCTCGAAGAATGAGCTTGTCCGTCTTCTCATCGATTTCTAGAGTTAAGGCTCCAAAAGTTTTCACCAAAAGGAAACCTCGGCGAAACCATACAAGTTGATTTTCAGCGATCAACATGTTTCCAGTTTCAATGTTGGTCAATATTTCCTTACGAGAATGAGAACGCTATCAATCTTATGTGGTTTTGTGTCAAGCAAAGTTCAATCTCTCAAACCTACTGTGACATTAAAATTTAGAAAAAAGCGATCTACTTTTTTTTGCTGAAAAGGATCCATCCATCTTATTTATTCCGAAGGTTATTTTTCGACAGTATAAACGATGCATACTAAATAAGTTTTTGATTTAACATGTGGGACCTTCAAGCAAATGTCTATGCTTTCATAAAAATAACGAATGAAATTAGTTTGATTAAATATGTATGAGTGAGCTTATTCGATTCAAAGTAGTATGCGTATGCTGCAATTTCGGGGTTCTTGATTTGATTGAAATGTTTTAGGCATTAAATATGCATATTGGAAGTTGGCTGGAGTTCGCAGCATATAATCAAAGAACACTAGCGTAGAGATTTAAAGGCTGGACAAGTTAATTCGCAGGAGAGAGTAATTTATAATTGATGATTTATAATTAAAGGGTTGGCGTTGTTTTTATTTTCCTGCTGAAGCGGGATACACCGGGAGGATACACCTTCATTCGGGACTTCATGATTATGATTTGGATTTCAAGCTTACCTAAGGAATAACTAATTAGTGGTTTCCTCTGTCATCAGGTCATATGAGAAAAATCAACGTATACTTCGAAATATGCTTACGTGTACATATGCATGTATGTACGAATTTTTTTTGCCAAGTCGTAAATTATTCCAGATGCATATACTCACAGTTATGTGACAATTGTATATTCATTGACGCATGTGGCAAATGTAGTCGTCTACGTCCCTTAGCTTTTAGAACATACCCACTCACAGATGTGACAAGAATTGACAACTTAAACGTACAAAATTTTTACCCCCTTCTACAAAGACCTTTTAAACTATGCACTACTTCATCGTTAGTTTTTTGTTCAATCAAATGTATCAAAATCAAATCAACAGAACTACGTAATGAAAGGGTTTATAGTCCACGCAAATCTTATTCCAGTTGCTCATGACTGTTCGCATTCCATTTATTTCTTATGACAATATGTGCTACTCAGTGCTACTCCATTCAAGATTACTTCGTAACGGCCTAACTTCAAATTATTATTATTGCTTTATGTATTTTCTATAGATACTTGTCATATTTGAGCATTAGCTCAATATTTAAAATCAGCCTGTTATGCAGATGAAATAGCAACTTCCAACATCCGTAAGGTAATGATTTGAGAACCTCCATGCCTGCATCTATTGTTCGGACGAGCTGATAACGTCTTTCCAATTGAATTAGACACATGTAGAATGGGACAGATTGATATCTTGCATTGAGTCGATTGAATTTGTTTGCTCTTGGCCACGAATTATTGTTCCAGGGTAACACAGTCACAATGGTAGGTTTTGGCTTTCTTGGCAAAGCATGGAGACACGAAGATAATGAACATGACAATGACGAAGAAGGAAAGGAAGTTCTTCCAGAACCAGTGAAGCGCCCAAGTAGATTTCCATGCTGCTTCTATATACCGCTGGATATAGCCATGCAAGGATTTGCTCTATTCGATATAGTAATAACATCCATATTCAAAAACTAAATTCCAAAGACATATCCTTATCCTCCATTATTGCAATACCTCCAATACATAAGTATATTATGCTTGTATTGTATTTTAAGCTCTACTACGGCTTTTTCGCCTTTCTTTGGACAATAATCCAGGCCCTCGAGCCTTTTCGCGGAAGGGATCCGAGAATTCGTCGAAATTCAACAAATTATCTGGAATACTACGATGCAATTCGAGACCTGGTGCAAGAGGAGGAGCTGTATAATTACGATCAGAACGCACACTTCAGTTACGAGGATAGATTTGAGGAAACTTCTACCGAATCTGGTATTAAAATCCCAGAATATTGATGTTCATTTTTTTGATTGATTCTTCATATCATTTGAGACCACATTAAATAAAACACTTTTAATTTAATTTTGGCAGGACCGACGTTGTTCAACCCGGCTGATTTCGATTTCGAGAAAATGGCTCGTGTGTACAGTAAAATTGCATATAAATATCATCATATGGAGCAGGAGGTGGATGAGAATTGTGGACGGAATTACTATCAGGAGTACCTCTTCACAGATCAACTTGATCGGACAAGAACCCTGTTTGGTATAGCACGTATTTAATTGTTTTCTTGAGAATGAGAGGTAAACAATGGAAGATTCGTAGATATGTCATTTATATTAATTTAGACGAAATGTGCGTGCAAATTATTGCTGCACATTCAGTGCACATGATGCTCGGAATTTTTTGCATGGTTGCTATCTGCTGCTTCGTTAGTGGAAATAGTATAATTATATGAACATGACGAAGCGATATATGTATATATACTTAATGCATAATATATTTTAACTGTTTTATCTTTTGCAGAGGGGCTACATATTTTCAAAAATCTTCATTATGCTTCTGTGGTACGCTCAACTGGTCCCCACCTACTTGATCCTCAATGCGGCGGTTATGTCGCAGAGCTACCGCTTGTGCATCCTCCAGTACGGTGTAAGTAAAACAATTCGAGGTCAGAACCTTATCTTTTGGTGGCTGTTGTGGCCTTTGGTCAGCTACAAACCATACGAATTTTTCATCTGGGCGATGTACGTGCGGAAATATTTTCAAAACAAGGAAGGAGAGATCCACGATGAAAGTATTTTTACTCCGATCAGAGTGAAAGAAAGACAGCGACGCAAGTCCAGGTATCATTTGAGTCATCCGGAGTTCTCTCGGACTAAGCGAGGGGACTTATTTCGACAAGGGCCGATGAGACAAGAGGGTGGATCTTTTGTTGGAACAACTGGACATTCGGCGAAAAACGACGGTGTCAAAGCGCGGGCCCATTCCTGGAGAAACTCCAGTAGTTCTGACTAATCGAATATTAATTGTGAATGGAAAGATTTCCTGTTGTAGTCTTTTATAATAATGCTTTTATAATATTGTTATTTAAATATGCACAAATGTTGTCACAATTACATAAACCTGAACAGTATTTTACAAACATCATCACTGCAAATGATATATTACTGATAAACAGTTTATTGCTTGATTTAGCTCATATGTAAGTACGTAGTAGTAGCGTTCGTATTCGTTGATTATTACGTAATCTTCATAAATTCACCCAGATTTTTGCAATCCATTTAAAAGCCAGCCATCATTCCATAGATAATCCTATATGGTTGGTTGTTGGTTTTGTTGGAATGAGCTCGAAGATAAGCATACATAACTGATAATAAATTGATCGTAAGGTATATATGTATAATGAGATGACTCACATCATAAACAAGGGGCATTCTATGTTGGCGTGATTTTTGTTCATGAAATAAATAAAAGAGCTTAACCTACATGAATCCTCGACCTCGCGATCAGTGAAACATCTGTGTTTTGGTCTTCTTTGGCTAATTTTCACGAAATGGAAGAACTCCTTTCAGAACCCGTACTGGATTTCGACTCTTTCGAAGAAGAAAGTTCGGAACATGTGCATGATCCTGAGGCGGAGTCTCCACACGATGCCGTTGTTCTGAAGCAAGTGGCTCAAGCTTTGTCATCAAGAAATCTTGAAGTAATAAGAAAGGCATGCTCACTTATTCCTAACAATATCCGCCTAGTGGATATCTGGACTCGAACTGGAACTGAAGACAATAATAATCCTCCACATTCCACGAAAAGACTAAAGTCTCCTCTGCACATAGCCATCCAAACCCGCGATGTTGCTGTGACTGAATATATTCTCATCACACAAGGTTTCCAGGATGTTCTCCAGGACAAAAGAATGTGTTCCATTCTACATCTTTGTGTTCAGGACACCATCAATTTGGGAAATTCTGTTATCGATAGAATTAAAAGGATTCTGAAGTTACTACTGGAATATAACAAACAACTTATCCATGAAGAAGATGAGCACAGCTTGCCTCCACTTCTTGTTCCAGGAATACATATTGACCTCCTCAAGTATCTTATCGAATCAGGGGCGAACCTCAAAGCCCTAGCAAAAAACGGAAATACAATCCTTCACAGAGCAGCATGGTACTTGAGCCCAAAGGATTATCATTGCTTATCGACATACTTGGCAGTGGAATGTCAAGGTCATCACGACCTTTTTAGAGTGAAGAACAAAGCTGGTTGTACGCCACTTCATTATACTGTTCAAAACCTAGAGTCATTTCAATATCTTGGGAAAATATTTGACACATTTAAACTTCTTGAAGTGGACTTCAACTCATCGGACTCTTGTGGAAATCCAGTATTATTTTACGCAATTAAAGGGCAGAGGACTGCCACCATCATAGATTCTCTGATAAATAAATTTGGCGTCGATCCTTCGAAAAGGAACAAGGCCCTGAATACTCCTCTCCAGTATGCCGTATACCACGGTAATCTGGAAGCGGCGAAGTACTTCATCACACACCAACGCCATAATGACGTGAACGCTAAAGACAGCCAAGGACGAACTGCTCTGTACTGGACGCTGAGGAATCCGTACTACAAAAAGTCTTTCGAAGGAGTTCAATTACTTCTTGAAAATGGTGCGGATGTGAACGCGGTGGACAATCAGAACGAGACTCCATTGCGGTGGACTGTGCTAACTTGGAGGGAACCCGATGACATCGTCGAGCTGATGAAGTACTTGATTGATCACGGAGCGGATGTTGACAAGTCGCTCAAAGATGGGTCCAGGTTTCTGCACTGGGTGCCGTATTATCTCATTCCGTGTGAGTACCACGCATTAGTTCAGCATTTGGTTGAGACTGGAAGGACGAAGTCGATTACGGCTAGGGACATGTTAGGAAGAAGTGTCCTGCATCGGGCCCTGCTAGTACTTGAGCCGTTCGAAAGTACATTGGAGCTGTTTGCAAAATGTAAATTCGATTTTTCCAGTGTTGATAATAATGGAAAATCAATCAGGGATTATGCTGAAATATCGAATTTGAGTCGAGAATTCTCTGACTTGCTGGCTAGCTATATGGAGAATGGAGGTGGTACAAATCAATAAGGAATCATTAGCCTCAGTTCAGAAATTGGTTAAGTAGAGTTTAGGCCAAATATACCAGTCTAATTGTGTTAAAAAAGACAAAAATAGAGAAATAATTTCATTTTCCGTTTGATTATAGTTGCGCATTTATTTGATCAATTGGAATATGTCAACACAACAAATATGTAATATCTATATATATATATTAGAACTGCATAAACTACCTCCATTTGTACTTGTCACTAAATTTCCACTGGATATGCAATTTGGAATTAAATTTACTTCGTTTGAAAATTGCTGAAAAGTCAATTTTATTTTATAAACCATTTTGGTTTTAGATTAGGTTATGAAACCAATAAAATGTTATCTAAAATAACCACGATCTAAGGTTATAAAACCATTGCAAAAACATACGCGCAAACTGGCAATTACTTTATTCCTAAATATTTCAAATATCAAAATTATGTCATGGATGGAAATATGTATGATTACCTTGAAATTAGACTTGATTGGCATTTAAGTGTACGAATTACGTGTGACGCCACAAATTCTCCGAAAAAATAACTTAATTTTATACAAATCGTTTTCTGAGTGGGGGCCCGTTCAAATACTTCTCAGTTCCTCCTCAGCCTTTCACCTTTTTGCCACCTTTGTATTTTTCTGGTTTTACAAGACAAGACCCCTCTCGTATTGAGATTTTGCCATCATGGGTTTATCAGAAGGAGCATTAAACGCGTTGCTCATTCTTCAAAACTTCGTCGGCACTCCACTCTTGATTAAACGAGACACCTTGCAAGTTGTCGAACATCCACAAAGACACTCAATTAGATTTCGAATTCAATGGCTCGTGTCCAAAACATTCCTCTCCGGTATCTTACTTGCCAGTTCCTTCAGAACGTTCAAAGTTCTTGCTTCACAAGATATGAGACTCATTGGCCAATATATGATTTTACTGACATTAGTTATCCTCTTTCGATGCACGTACACAACACTCGAGGCCAACTTGTCGGATCTTTGCTACATGCTAACTCAGAGATTCAAATTGGTTAGCGTGCTTCCAGGTAATATAACTCAATTCAATTATAATAATTAGATTGTAATCAATTACTGACACTAATCATGTCAAAAAATTTATATTTAGGTTGGTCCTGGAGAAAGCATTGCAGTCCTCTGGAAATCGGCGTGTACGCCTATTCCAGCATTTTCATCATGGCAAATTTTGGCTTTTTATTTGTGCCATTTGTCAGGGCAAAGGGCCCCTCGCAAGATATCGTCAGCATGTTTTTTCTATCGAAAAATCAGTCAACTCGGCTGATCAAATATTTAGCCAGTGGACTAAACTGTCTTTTAGCAATATTTGGAGGCTTGCAATTTCTCTCACTCGGATTATACCTGGCGTTGTTGGCAGATGCAATACAATTTATGTCAGGTCAGCTCTACCCAAAATTTGACAAATGTAGCAAACGAAGATTTGGTGGTCGTCAGAGCGCGGATGCATATTTAGCCAGTTCGAATACGTCACCGGGTCAAACACTGAAAAACTTTGCTTGCGTCCTTGGAAAGATTTCAGTACACATGAGTTTAAATTTTGCAGCGAGGAAGTCGTTGCATATCGAATTTCGTCATTACCTCTCACTATTTCGTCGACTTCAAATCATGATTGGAATTGGCAATTCGATCATTCGCCAATTTGGATCTACACTAACATCGATGGGTGCGATAATGGGGATCTGGTGTGCGTCTGTTTCCATTATACAATCGACCATCTATCCTGTCGTGTCTTATATATATTTTGCCATATTTTCTATTATTGTTGTGAGCATTGTTCTGATGACGGCTTTGTGCAAGATTCCGTATGAGAATTCACGGACATTCTTGAAGTTTTGGAAAAATTGCCTTGTGCTAAAGTATCACCGGAAGCAACTCAAGGCTTGCTCCCCTGTTGGCTACGCACTCGTCCCTGTCATTCGGTTAGTGAAAAAATCTACCGGGCTTAGAATTGTGGATTTTATGATGACATGCACTGCAAGTTTGTGCCTTATTCGACAGTAGAATTGCATTTACATATACCAACCAGGTTTCTATATTATGTACATACATACGTAAGATATGTAATGCTAATGTGGAGCAAAATACAGCTTTGCTATCGAGGGTAAGGATAGAGTCCTTCCCATTCAAATTATATGATTCAAATTATATGAATTAAAAGTGTGGCAAGGGCGAGGAACTCCCAATTCTAGATACACCATTTCTAAAAAGTTATCAGTGATTCGCAGTTAATCTTTTTCCCCGAATGTGCACGCGTACTTTAATGTCATTCCAAGAATCAAGCTTCTCTAAAAATTTTTCGGAATGGGTCTATCAAAAGGAGCATTAAATGTGATACTCTTATTGCAAAACTTCGTATGCATTCCACTCGTCATACAACGGAGTGGCACTATGCAAACTGTCGAAAATCCACATAGACACTCCATCAGATTTCGAATTCAGTGGAAAGTTTCCAAGTCGTTTCTCTCCTGCTCAATACTCGCCTTAGCCTTCAAGACATTTCACATTGTTTCTGCCCAAGAAATGAAACGGATGGGCCAACACTTGATATTATTGGCGTTAATTGTTCTCATGAGATGCACATATGTGACAATGGAATCCAGCTGTACGGACCTTTGTTACATGCTCACTCAGAGATTTAGATTAGTTCGCGTGGTTGCAGGTAAAGAGTTTCCCTCTCATCCAGTCTACCAAATCAGAGGAAAGATTACTAAACTAATTCTAAACAACAATTATTTCAGGTTGGCCAAATCGTCATCGGAAATCCAGCCCATTGGAAACGGCTGTGTATGCGTACTCTTTCATTTACCTTTTAGCAGTTACTCTCAGTCTATTTTTCCCTTTTGTTCAAGAAACCGGCCCAAGTCAGGAAATTGTTAAAATGTTTTTTCCAAAGGACACAAGTTCCACTTTTCTCATAAGATATTTGTCAAGTGGAATAATCACTCTCGTCTGCATTTGTGGAGCATTACCATTTCTCACACTCGGGCTACTCTTGGCGCTGTTGGCTGACGCAATACAATTTATGTCAGGTCAGCTCTACCCACAAATTGACAAGTACTCATCTTACAAGCGAACAATGGATGGTGGTGGTGATGGTCATACGAAGGCGGCGGTTTACCTGGCTAGGTCTAGCGCTACAGGCAGTAATCAATTACAGAGAACGTTTACAAGTGCAATTGGAAAAGTGTCTGCTCTTATAAACTTGAATTTTGCAGCGAGGAAGTCGCTACACATTGAATTCGGCAAGTATCTCTCCCTATTTCGACGAGTCCAGATTTTGATTGGTATTGGCAATTCGATTATTCGTGAGTTTGGTACTGTGCTTACGTCAATGGGCGCTTTAATGGGGATTTGGTGTGCATATGTTTCCATTGCACTACGTGGCCTTCATCCCATAGTTTCATATTTTTACTTTGCTATATTTTGCATTATTGTTCTGAGCATTGTTCTGATGACGGCTTTGTGCAAGATTCCATATCAGAATTCAGTCATCTTCTTGAAATTTTGGAAACATTTTCTACCGTTGAAGTATCATCGGAAACAAATCAGGGCTTGCTATCCCTTCGGCTATGCACTCGTGCCTGTAATTCGCCTTGTGAAAACATCCACTGGGATAAACATAATCGATTTTATGGTGACGTGTACTGCAACCTTATGTCTAATTCGTCAGTGAAAGTCTCGAACAGCAAATCGCTTCAATTTTTTTTGAATGTATCAAAGCCTATAAAGGAGAAAACTAGTTCACTTCCGCCCTTTCTCTAACCACATAATTAATATGTCAATGTAACGTAATTCATACTTACGTTCATATTAATATATGGTTTAATCCTTTCTCAAAATCTGACGGAGGACATCCTGTTTTGCCTCCCCTATCATTCCACGCGGTTACATAAAATTCATGGAAATCCATTATAGTGATATTAATGATACATCATTTAGCAAATAAATCAATGCGAAAGATAAAATATGCCTTTCATGACTCCTCTGTCATATATAATTTTGTTATCTTTATTATCGATGCGTTGGCCGCCTGTCATGTACTGTATAGTTAAGACGTTCACCAACACAGTTTTATAACGGTAGTTTGAGGTTGCCTAAAAATCCATGAAATTGAATTGTAGGCAAAAATGAAGGCCTGAAACTGAATTGAAGTTTATCGGAAATCGCAATATTGTGAGGAGTAAGAGAAATGTGTAGCGTAAATGTGATATTTGTAGTTTGATGTAATGTTTGATGAACTGATAATAAAAAGATGAAGGAGACCTCCTC
>JAQFZW010002646.1:0-16152 GCA_034687055.1 Heteromurus nitidus | reverse complement strand
CCAATCCTTCTCCCACTCCCAAAGATGAAAAAAATCATCTCCCAATCCTTCTCCCACTCCCAAAGATGAAAAAATCAGCTCCCAATCCTTCTCCCACTCCCGACAAAACTGCCTCATACCCATGACTGGCTTAACGGTAGTTATATTGAAAAGAAAAGGGTTTGAAAATTTATTGAATCTTGTACTCAAAAGTTACATCTGAATAAAACCCGATCGAGCATTCTGAAAACACCTACATAAACTAAGAATGACAAAATTTCCAAAGAAAATCATTTTATTTTTCTTACAAAGTTTTGAATTTTGTGTAACAAAGAAGCAAGAAACTTCAACAATATTTTCCATTATGAAAGATGAGATGGTAGATTTTCTGCTCCCTGTAGCAAGGTGAAAATGAAAGATGATTTTGAGATAAGTACTGGTACTTCAATTTACTCCGTACTCAAGCTTGTCAATCATTTGTTTTCGAGAAAAGGAGTGAATCGGGTGTCAAAATGACGGGAATCATGCCCTGGTTACTAATCCGGAAGCAGAAATTACGTTTTTACGCAGTTTCGGCGGTTACAACGGTAGTTTTCAAAACTACGTAAAACATATTAAATGAGGTATCAAAATGACGGGAAGGCTGCCCTGATGACGAATCTATAATTAGTTTTCATAATTACAAAATTATCTCCAACTCATATGATATTATTTTCCAACAAAGTCATAAGTTAGAAGTGACAAATTTATGAACACTAATTATATATTCGTCATCAGGGCAGCCTTCCCGTCATTTTGATACCTCATTTAATATGTTTTGCGTAGTTTTGAAAAATACCGTTGTAACCGCCAAAATTTCGGAACAGTGCAAAAGTTATGAAACCTAATTATAGATTCGTCATCAGGCAATCATTACCGTCATTTTGATACCTCATTTCATGTTTTGCATAGTTTTGAAAAATACCGTGTAACCGCCAAAACTTCGGAACTGCGTAAAAAAGTAATTTCTGCTTCCGGTTTCGTAATTAAAGCATGATTCTCGTCATTTTGACACCCCATTCACTCATTTTCTCGAAAAAGGGATTGACAAGCTTGAGTACAGACTAACGAGGAGTGCATGGAGGATGTAACTGTTGGATTTCCTTCGTACTTTCACAAATAATTGCTCTCGGGCTAACAAAATCACTTGCAAAAGGATTTTTTGCAATGGGCATGGGTTTTGGAGAAATCCAGGAAAAACTGGAAATTCATATTTCAATTCCCACTTTATTTATGGGCGAAGGCGAAAGCACGGGAAAATGGCCCTTATCACCGTTTTTACAATCCTTCGCATGTAAAACCCCTTGCCCTTTTTATACCTGTTGGAGAAATTGGCAATATGCAAATGAGGCGAAGATAAAAACTCAAATTATCTCTGCTTGCTATGACCGAAGTAAAAGTGATACGTTGTGCCTTTCGCTTTCCCGTGCTTTCTCCCATAAATGAAGTAGGAATTGAAATATGAATTTCCAGTTTTTCCTGGATTTATCCAGAACCCATGCTGATTCCACAAAATCCTTCTGCAAGTGATTTTGTTAGCCTGAGAGCAATTATTTGTGAAAGTGCGAAGGAAATCCAACAGTTACATCCTCCATGCACTTCTCGTAATGGGAAGTAGCAGTATCTGGAGATCATCTGGGGGGAAGGGGAAATCATCATCTTCGTCTCAGCTCTATTTCTTTCTGAAACCTCGTTTGTGCACAGGGTGATTCTGGTTCAGCTCTTTTTCTGCCGACAAATCAGCAAGCTCCAAATGTTGGCATGGAACAGATGATTCAGATAGGAGTCGCCTCTCAAGTAGATTTGTCGGACTGGCAAACCGCGAAAGTGCATAACTGGCCAAAGATTGACGGCGACGACCGAGTAATGCAGAAGTTCACTAGCTTACTTGGTAAGTCATGTGAAACTTAATTTGTAAAATGAAAACAAATTATTTGGTAATTTTATTTTGCAAATGTCACGTTGTAACCTTACAACAGAACACGAGACACTTTCTTATCTGGATATGATTGCATTCTACAACAATGCATCTTGGTGTGCGAGGTACTAGTCCGATACTTGTAAAGCTGAAGATTTGAACGTTGCTTCAAATTGTTTTTAAACAAAAAATCCTGTACATGATTTTTACATGATCGGAGTCAAGTTACTTTTCTCTGCTGAATTGTGAATAGCGGTGGAGTCACGTAAATATTTGAGGACATGTATATCTTGAGTTTATGAATTCCAGTTTGAAAATAAATACGCCAAAAATATACAAATTTTGAAGTTAAAATGCATATCTTTATTTTTATACTCTACTTAATTCTACACTCATTCTACAATAAATCATGTCCGCTATTTAAATGTCCACAAGGAATCAGACTGGTTTTTAAAAACTACATAATTGTTATTTGGAAGAAGCATAAATGGAAATTTGCAATTGAGTGTGAGAAAAGACGTTCTCCTTCTCAACTTGCTACTTGGTGCACCAAGTCGCTTCTGCGGTGATTGACGCGGAATTGACAAATGGCAATATGCCTTTGAAATACAAAAAACATTTATTCGTTAGACGTCGGCTGGTCGATATGAATTCGAAAATACAATAAATTGATTGAACTCACGAAAAACGTCCGTGTAAAATCCAACTGCTTCCTGGTATGAGATTGCAGGGTCATGTTTCATGGCCTCAGGTATCCACGGTACGTTTCCAGAGGAGACCACGCCAATTTGCACAATCCTGGAGGAACTGTCTTTTGTCCATGGAAGATTTACAGGGCCACCAGAGTCTCCCTAAATGAGGAAAAACAACAACAAGTATTTCGTTTTACGTGCTCATATTAGTATGCATGGTAGAGCTCAAAATTCGTTTCCTTGATTCTATATATCTTGCCTTGAAAACAAAGGTGATATCGTGATCCTCAATTTGTCCCGGTGAGCAGATGTACGTCTCCACATCGTGTGCGGTGAACTGGAACTCATCGCCAGCGAGCGCAAGTACATAATTGAAATTACGTAAGCAATCCTCGAGGTGGATGAATCCGACCATTCCTTGCTGCAAATTGCTGGGAAACTCAAACCCTGTGCCTGGATCGATCCTTCCATAGCCTATATTTTACAACAATCTTGCCAGATTTCGAAAGGGAGTCACATTAATAATTTAGATGGCATTGTACTTACCAAACGCAATCCCATCTTCCCTTCCAGGAAGCTCGAAATTATCCGTTTCATTCGGGAGACAAATCGGTCGAATATCACTTTCATCAAAAATAATTTCGTCCTCTAACACCAAAAGGGCAGCGTCATACCTGATAAAAGTAAAGAAAGTAATCGAGTAGACCTTAGCGCAGTTGAGTCATTGGATATAAAATATGAACTGGGTTGGAAGTTTGAAGACGAAATTATACGGTACCTGGGAGATTGGTATTCTGGGTGTACAATAATTTGGCCAACCAAGTGAAGCTCACTCTGTCCATCCGCCGGTTCTTGAGGTCCGCTTCTCCTATTCAGCCAAACACGAGTGTATTCGGCCGGAGTGACCGACGATCCGTCGTGTGATGCTACGCAATGTGCCTGATCAAAATCACAAGTTGCTAATCAGTTTTTGTTTTCACCTGCTCACGTCATCACAAGAAATCGCACTTATTTGAGGACTAGTAACATACCGCGGTCAACACAATTCTACTGTTGATAAGGGAGCCGGAACAGAGGGATCCTCCTGCATCCACCATGGCCATCCACTTCTCGGCACCTGCTTCCGCATCCATGCCTCCAAAAATACGAGAGAAATTTCCCAGATTGATGGATTTCCCCTCATGGTTGCTAGCTCCTCGTTCCCCGCAACGACAAGATTTGGATTCCAGTCTTTTCGGTTTCAGGTCGGTGCCTTTCGTCGGATCGGATGAACTGGCACCTAGAAAATGGTAAACCAGAATCAGAAACGAAAGTTTGGTGAAGAAACTTAGAAGTTGACAAGCCATTTTAATAATTTGAAAAAAACTGAGATTTCTCGAGAGATGTAAAATGAGAGTGAAGTAACGACTTTCAACTTCGGTATGATATGAATATCCAAGTTATCTTCGGTTTATATACAGAAAGCAAGTAAATGCACGTGATGTAAAAAATCCAAAAGAATCACGGGAATTCCAGCGTGTGCCTTTAAACTGAGTCTTGGAAATGCCAACAGTTGGTATAGACATATAAGTGTTGCGAAAACAATGTCATCCACAAAATTTGCATTTTTATGATTGCAAAACAATGTGTAAAGTTAGTGAAAGGAACATGTCATGTCATGTTGTAATATTTTGTATGACATGTGCATGTCAAGTTGTATGTGATAATCTCATGACATGTAACATGAATATCAAATTGAAAATGGCACATGTCATACAATGTTGCTTGTACTTGATCATGTGACAAAAATATATAACATTTCAGTTCGGCTGCAAGAAGTTGCACAAAATTTAAGGCTTGGATTAATACTAACGAGGGAACGTTTATAGATGGTTTTGGTTATGTTGCCTGGGATTTTTTTTGCCCAGTGACTTCTCGTAGGGATAGTAAACAATTATGAAACATTTGCTTTGCAATGGGCATCCGTTATGGTGAAAACGATTAAAAACTGGAATTCCAGAATCGAAACATCATTTTATAAATGCACAAAAGCATGGAAGTGGAAGGTGAGACAGGTATTTCCATTTTATCACAATTGAAATCCTATATGTCTCTATACCCGAGTCATTATAAAAGTCGAACCTCTGTATTACTTTACCGTGATGCATGATGTTAATATTTTATGCATGTTTGTTGTTCATTTTAAACTTTAATCTTTAATCCATACGACTTAACGCTCAAAACTATTTATAAAAATCGGAGTTCATGAATTTTTTGGTCAATTTTGTGAGTACACCTAAGGTTCTACTCAGATCAAATGGTACCAATTTTGTTCAACTTTGAATTATCATCTCTCATGCCATGTCATTTTGCAGCGAGCTAGTGAGCAGTATATCGTCCATGATATGCATATTCGCCCTAATTGCGTTTTCCATGCCATCACACCATATATGGTATGTACTATATACGAATTCACACGACATGTAGGGGACATGAATTGGCATGACATGAGGCGATCATGGCATGTTATATTCGTGTACATACGACATGATACATGCACTAGTAGTTCAGAGGCGAATGATGAATAGATTTGAGTAGTGGAATCCATAGTAATCATTTGACATAATATTTGTGTTTTCCACTCGAAGACAACCGTAATTAAAATTGTTTTCACTGATTCACTTCCATCATCCAAGTACAATGTCGTATGCGGAAGGTGAACATAATCGCTGCACTTGGTTGTAAAACTAAACTCAATAAAATCCGAAATTTTTTCGCATTGTTGCAACTACGTAGCATAGGAGAAAAATAAAAATTCATGAGTGATCTGTCTGCATGAATTTTAAATTAGCGAGCTGAGCTGCTTGTTATTTGTGTTGTGAGGAAAATGAGAAAATCGGGTGAAGTTCTTCATAAAAACAATGTTGCGGCACTGAAAAGTTCTGTCACCTGAGACCACTTTATAGTTTAAATCTCTTGGTTGGAATTGGGGGGAAATTTGTGCAAACAGAATCTGTCCTTGAGAGACGCAATGCCGTAATGCCACGTTGGTTGAATGAAAAGTTTACAACCACACGTGTACTTAATGTATGTATTTAAAATTGGTTTGAACGCGTATTAGTTTCGAATTACGACGTACGCGTATGACTTTGGAATTTTTTTAAAGGAATTTTCCAATTTGATTGACCATATGACCACCAGTATGATTGCGTCCACTCAGAAGCCATTGTTTTGCAAGTATTTTGAGGTAAGAAATTGTAGCGAAAGAAATATTCTTGCCAAATCGAGCATTAAAGATCAAATCAGAACTTGGCAATGGATCAGCAAAATCAAAAGAGCTTATATCGTGTGAAATAAAAATTGTTCGACCCGAGTTGCATTAGTACTCGGAATCCACGGATCCTGCCGTCTCCTGTAGCTTTCTTCGAGTTAAGCATTTATCGATTTCTATAAACCGGCACTTCTCATTTCATTTCTCCAGTTTCCAAGTGGGAACTTACCCCAAACCTTGCTCACAGAACAAAGTGTTCACATTAAAGGGTCATGGGCTTTACTTCTCTTGCAAGAAAACAGATTCAGACCGAATTTATAGTGTCTCCACATACGTCACCCAAAAATCTAAAAACAATCGGACGTTAATTGTAACAACATTTCCGGGGATTATCTTTAATATTTTGTCCTACTCTAAGATTAGACCCAAGCCTTAAGATGATGTGTGTTGTATATCAATTATTGAATGAACTCTGCCAATGTCGTCTTTGTGTGGATGGGAAAGATGCATTTTTATGTACTCTGAAAAGGACCCTTTGTTTTCTGGGTAAAGTGACGTAAGTAAAGTACTTGAGCACGACTCATATTATTCGTATGCGTTGTAGGAGATAAATCCGTATCCAATGTGTTTTAAGCATTATCGCGTTGGGCAACGAAGGTTTGAGCATATGTCAAAAAACTTTTTGATTCAAGAATTAAACTCGCTACTTCAGCTTTGCTTTTAGTTTTATTTTGTGAACGAAGGTCTTTGTCAATGTGTATCAAAGCCTCTCAGAAAGTGACTTACAGACTTGGATGACATTGTCAATAACTTAACAAAATTTTCCTTCTCGTCTCGACCATACACAAAATACCCTATGATCTCACCCAGGCTAAATAAAAAATGGTTTGAGATGATGTGCCCTATCGATCTTCATGGCAACACGTTTGACATTTAGCCACATAAATAATCGTGGGTGATACGTACACCAAATTGTCGGAGCATCTTACGAATTTCCTATGGAATTCTTTCCATAGGTTTTGTTTGTAAAAACACGGGAAATACACTTGGGAGCAATGAGCAAGACGCATTTTCTGACATCGATGTTTGTAGATTGTAGGTTGGACGAGTAGCTCTCCGTCAGCAATTCAGCATTCATTCATGCATTGGTATTTAACCTTGCACTCGTCACATTTGTCCAGTTAGCCTTAGCATAACGCTTCCAGTGCAGCACTATTTTGCTCGTGTCGTAAATATGTAAAAGAAACTTGCTTTACTATTTTGCATTTATTATAAACTCTTTCGGCGCATCTCAATGCATCCAGATTTTTTCCTCTGTAATCAAAACGACATGAACATTTTTATTATGCACAAGTGCACACGCGTTAAATAAACAGGCACATGGGAATGGGATAGAGTGTATGTGTGAAAAGAGACAGCGAGATACCTAAAATATGAACGAAAAGTAATTGCATGATCTTTTCTATCCTCACCATAAATACAAAATGGGTCTCATCTCCTAATCCTGACATGGTCATTGTCTTCTGCAAAGGCTGCAAATGTGGGAGGAGGCAGGCAGGAAACATGTTGGGTAAATTGCCGAATTCGATGTTTTCCTTGAGAACCATAATTGCCAAGTCCCAATTCAAAATCGTCCTTTAAATTATGTGAGTATTTTAGAGAGTTTTCGGGAAAGCAAGAAAATGTAAATTGAAAATGGGACTCACCTTAATGTCTCAGCAAAGTTGTGATGGACGAGTATTTGCTCAATTGTGAATGACTTGCCTCCAATCTCGTTGATGAATGAAGGCGGTGTCGTTCCTCACCCGAGCCATAATACCTGCCTGCATACGGGATACGGAATGTCACCTTCAAGTTAGTTGTTTCCCAATTCTCCCATTCCACAAGGCCAGTGAGGAACAGTTGCTATAATTTCCTTGTGGCATTCCAAAAACTTCTTGATTACTTTCGTTCCGTTAAAAATGTAGTTTTAGATATAAAATTATATCCTTTGTTCAGCATGTCGAAAGTTGTCTTTTCAACTTTGAAATGTTCGGGGTTGATCTGTCCATGTCCAAACTTTTGCAGATAAATAATTCTTGTTGCCACATGCAACAAAGTATCGGAGCAACTCATTGACTTCCGCGCAATGAAATTTGAATTTTTTTCTCCATAATTTTTGTTTGTAAACAAAGAAGCGCACATGTGGGAGCAATGAGCAAAGATACATTCTCCGACTTCAATTTTTGTAGACAGACGAATATAGCTCTCGGTAAACATTCATTCATAGCAAGAGTATTTTATCCCTTCCTTACTTCACACTTTTATGCAGTTGACCTTGTGGCATAACTCTATTCTGCGCTGTAGTGAGCCTCTGCTGATCGGATGAATGAATCGTAGCAATACTTTGTTCGTGTCGTCAATATGCAGGAAACCTGCTGGAGTATTCTGCATTGTAAATTCTTTCGGCGCATCTCTTCAATCCTGGAAGATTTTTTGCTCTGCATTTACTACACTTCGCTCGTCTAAAAATCCTGATCTGGTCATGTCTTATTAGAGGAGTGAGTAGTCTTCTCAAGCTGGCAATGCTCTCCTCAGTCACGAAATGAGTAATGCTAATGAGCGTAATGCTTCTCATAAAAATGCTCTCAATTTTTATACAAAAATACCTAGACTTCAGTAAAAAAAATTGCTGGATTATACATGTGTTCCTCTCATTGCATCATAGTCATTATATCTCTGCTTTAAAATGAGATGGTGAGTCACGGGTGATAATTGATGATCGAGATTCGCAATTCGTTTTTACAAAAAGGGAGGAGCTACACGAAAATACAGTTCCCCACAACCATTTTTCAATACTTGCTTTCACTCAAATTTTATGCAACGCAGATGTGATGATGGTAGTCAAACGTGAATATGCATGCAAGCTGGTGAAATAGTTGCGTTGCATGGAAAATTAAACTAACGACATGAAAGCTGGAATGAAAGTCGTTCACAAACAACGAATATATGTACAGATCCGAATTTGTCCCGACGAATCTGTACTTTTGAAATCCGTCTGTCGCCCTTATTTATCCATCATTTTTGATTGCTTTTTATTCTCATCTGGGAATGTTCAAAATCGATCATCAATCGATCGGCCTTCCTATAAACTTCAGACATAATTCTAAGTTGGATCATTAGTTGCAACTTCCTTCACTTCACCCCTGTTAAGTTGATTAATCGCGAAACGCTTCTGTCCAGTACTCGAAGCAGGAGTTACTTCCAACGTTCCAACTGACAGATTTTTGGGGATGAGGATGTCTCTTTCGCTTTGAATCCGACCAATGAATCCACTTCTATTGAAGCTGTCTCCAGAACCTACTTAGATTTTGAAACTCACTTTGACCTACTTGGCCTTAAGAAGATAATAACCTATATCTCACATGAAATATTCTGTAAGCATTCAGCTACTTGCTCTTAGCCCATTACCCACTTGTATTAATTATTTCGTGTGATTCATTCTTTCGGGAAAGAAGCAGAAGCAAGTGGCAAAACAAGATATCATCACACGAACACAAAATCTCCTGACATACATGACAAGACATGCCATATCCAAATTTCTGACAGGAATCAAGCCTCCGTCATCTTCAAATTTAATTTAAGGACTTAATTGAGAGATTATCTCTCAATTCAGTGGTCATGGGAGCCACAACGGGTTTTTCACGTCGGACGGAAAATTCGTCCACATTTACAACGACATTGTCTACTAGTTTGACCACACGAAGGATGGCCGTCCGAGGATGAAATAGAAGCCAAAAAATATTTTTCCACAATGCGTGTGCCGTCTTCAGTGAGAGGCCTGAACAATGTGCTAAACCCATTCCCGAGCGCCCAAAGTTAAATGGGATGCCCCAAAACAAGAGAAAATTGAAGATGCAATTTTGATCAGAGCAAATAATCCCGGAGGTCTGTCCCATCTTCATCCAAACAGAGGGAGTCAATTGGCAGTCGCCCTCACTCTTTTGTCTTGATGCATTTCGCATGGAAGCATGACTTTGATGAGTTGATGACGAAGGTGAGAGTCGGCTATCTTTCATTCGATTTTTTTTAAATACTTAAGTGCACTAGTGTAAGTTATAAACTGCTTCGACAAGTTCGGCATGAATATATTCCCTTGCACATCCATGTAATTCCTTATTTTTGTCATTAATTATTTCCTCGTGTAGTCTCGCGTGTATTACATCTTCGACATTGGACGCTTGTATGCATGAAAGAATAGACAAGTTCAAGTGGGAAGAGCAGTTCTCCATCCTCAGATCCAAATACTTGTTAACAGAAGCCTCATCACAGAATTGACAAGCATTCAACGTATTTGTTTATGTCTATGTGAGCAAGTCAACAAATGTATGGACTCTGCAGAACTTTGACTGTGAAAGCGAGAACACATTTTGCTTGCTCTGCTGAGAAGATGAGTTCCATGCATGGTGAATGCAGAATGAGCCAAGCAGCTTAGCTCGAGGCTGGATATCACAGATATGTGCAAGTAGCAATCCAAGTAATCGTGAGTGGCTTTTTGAGAGATTTGATATAATTTTTTGAAAATTTCGATCCCAAAAGAAACCCATCAACTTTCATTTGTTGCCACATTTGAAATTTTTTGTGTACAGGTCTGAAGTATTTTAATGGACAAGGAAGCAGTTATATGCACCATTCTTCATCGTCCGGCTATTTCACAGTCTTCCTTCGATAAAGTCCTTTCTTTGAAGAAGAGATTGTGCATACTTGGGTGATGAGAAGAGCAGGTTTCATGATGAGCATTGGTCGGGATGTTTTCCGTACATTTATTGAATTCATGCACAAGTTTGTTTGACATTAATAAATCTTCATTCCAAATTGGAACACTGAAGCCACAGAAATGAATATGTATTTACATTACAGCGAATCACTTGAACTTGAGTATAAACTAAGTATAAATTATTACTAGTTTCGTCAAATATATTATGGATTATCATAACTCTTATTCGGTATTGATGTTCACGAGATGATTGTCTCATACAAAGCTGAATCAATAGTAGACAATGTCCCAATGGTTCCCTTCTTTCGCGTATTTGTTTCCGGCAGCAGACTGTGAATTATATTTAGGAAATGAAGCAACAAAATGAAACATTTTACATAATTAAGAAAGAAGATATAATTTACAAAAAAAACATGAATCCCATCATTACCTGATACATCCTTGCGTTATCACTTCTTCGCCCGATGTAGACGAACCTTCTGGTGATATAATTGTTAATACAAGTATTCAAACGAATGTCCGCTTTGTAGCCGTTCCAGTGAGAGTAAGTGCTACTTGAGCCGTGTCCCGTCTGGAAGTTTGAAACATCCCATTATTTTTTACACTTTAAAAGTTGTTGACATGTAATCCATTTGGTAGTTTTCTTAGAATCGTTATAGTAATTGGCTTACTTCGGTGCCACCAGTAACAATGATGGTACATCCGGAAGCTTGCTTCAAAGTGATCAGACCATCTATCGTGTTTTGTCGAATTTGTTCCAAACTGGTGCAACTTGGATTGTGTCTGTTACTACAACCGCCACTAGAGCTTACCGTTATCCCTGAAAAATGATAACATTCAATAAAGAAATGGTCGTGAGAAATTTGCACTGAATAAAAATGTGTCTTATTTCGGTTTTACGTAAGCCTTAATTCTTAGGTACCTTGAGCTTGAAGTTGGGAAAGAGCAGAACTGTGGCTCAAGAGTGCACTGTGAAATCAATTAAAAAAATAAATGATGATTTGATTTCAAATATATAATGCATTTTCATTTTTAGAATAAATTGAGAAATGGATAAATTCTAATTTTGATTTAATGATCTTACCTCGCAGATGCAATGCATGCCAACAAAAGAATGGCAAGTTTAATTTTTCCCATTTTTCGTTCGTCTAATCAACAAGTGAGGGGATTTGCTCAAAACTGACTCTTAGACTGCGAAATGAGATGTACTGGTGTGGGAGATGGGTGACCACACAGTTTTATACTTGTGCAGTAGATACACATGCAGACGAATGCCTCAGTGCAAGAGTGACATATGTGTCTCAAACATGACCAAAAAGTGCATTCAAAATTAAATGAAAAGTGTCTTTTTTCCCTGAAATGAATGTTGTTGACAAACATTTTGTTGGACTGAACTTAACTTGACCTCAGAGTTCACGATTATACTTGTCTCTTGAGATGCATATGTAGTCTTGAGAGTATAATACAAGTATGAGACTAGAAGTTTAGCATACCATGTGTGCATGTCATGTTCTTGTATATTTGAGTATCAAAGTTTTTTTTTAATTCGGTTGTAAAATGGATAATATGGAATGAATATGTATGGTGTATGTTGAAGCAGTGGACAGTCAATTTAAAATGATAAATATACGGAAGTGTCATGGCTTGCACGATAAATGTGGCCAACTTGAATAAAAATGATTTTTATCCTCTGGCACAGCGCACAGCGGGGATTTGGTGAAAAGTGGTTTCTTAAATGGCTGAGTTCTTGGGATCACTATCTCTGGAACATTACGGCGAAAATTGATGAGCTTGAGTCATATATATTAAGTCATCCTCATTTTACATAAGTTAATATTCTTTCCAAAGCATCAGATTTTTTGAATGATACACTCAATATTTATAAATAATTATTATCTATTATTTGTTCAAATTGAAAGATCATTAATAATTGCCTCTAGCCTAGAAGGACATGAACCCAGCTCATCAATATGAAAACTGCAACAAAAATTGGAAATCCTTATTCTATTTAAATAATACACAATAATTATCATCAAATTTAAATTGGGTTTCCATTTAAAACGGGAATTTTCATGTTTTTTGGACTACTCTTGGAAGGGACTTGTGGTTTGTGATGAAGGCACAATGTAGCAGCTTGCGGACTCTGGATTGTGCTGGATCTTATATTAATTGACTTTTACTAATGGTGAAGAGAACCTATTTCATAAATGTAATATTCTGTGAGAACATGCACAATGAGCAACGCGCACAAATGTTGTCACCATTCATTCTGAGTCAACAACAACACGAGCATACTACCTTATCACAAGGTTACTGATACATTCCAAACAGCGTGTTGACGAGTAAACAAAGACGATGTGAAGGTAAAACGTGAGCATGCATTCGGATTCGGAAGACTTCGTATACGCTGTTGCTGTGGGTCGCGAAGTGCACCTTGTTTGCTCACACGTCTCTCTCATGTGTTTACTAACAAAACCAATACAAATACTAATGTCAAATAAAAATATTTTGGGCAGAAACTCACGAGTTGTCTCTTGTCTCCAATCCCAAAATAAGAGTGTGTAGTTTTGAAGACATAAAACATATTATTCTCATACTTCGCGTTCAATTTTATTTATTGTATCCGGCTCCCCTAACATAACTGAACAAGAACGACAATGTTAAATGTCCAATGTCCATGTCGTGTACTTGTAGAGGGGATGAAAATAAGAGCTTGTTCAATCCAATCCACAACACAAAAAACCATATAACTTTATCATCGTAAACCTCTCTCAGGTTCCTTGTGAAATTCGCATTGATGTCATGCTGCGGTGGTTGCCGGCTGGGCCGAAGGGAGAACGCCAACAAGAGGATCACTCAACAAATTCGGAGGGATAGGTTGGTCTACGGGTGCACATTTCGCCTTCTCCTCCTCGGCCCTGAGGGGTCGGGTAAAAGCACCATTTTGAAACAACTGCGAATTTTGCACGTGGACGGGTTCAGCGAAGAAGGAAAACAACTTCAAGTAGAAAACATTAGAAACAATATTAGAGATAAAATTTTGACAATTTCAGACACCTCAACTCCACATTTTGCGTTGGAACATCCGGAAAACCAGTCGAGTGTGGATTACATTCAGAACGTGGCCTCCCAACCTGATTTCGATTATCCTCCAGAGTTTTACGAGCACACGGAGAAGCTGTGGAAGCACAAAGGCGTCCAGTCTTGCATTTTTGAACGATGCAAGGAATATCAGTTGACAGATTGTGCAAAATATTTTTTGGACAAAGTGAGTGACATAAAAAGCAACCAAATTATATGCCTTCGGAGCTGGATATTTCGAGATGCAGTGCTCCGACTTGTGGCATATTCGAATCAAGATTTCAAACGGACGGCGTTAAATTTCATGTGATTGAAGTGGGTGGCCAAATTGTAAACTACGGGCGAAACAAATGGGCACAATTTTTTGACGCGCTGCACGTGCCATCATTTTCGTCACCGACATTTTAACACGGTCCTCGGAGGAGGCAACACCTGCCAAAACAGGCTCCAAGAGTCCCTCGAATTATTCATGAATTATCAGGGACGAATTTCTCCGAATTTGTAGAGCGAGTGGAAAGGATGAGCGCTATTGTTATCCCATTTTCACGCGTGCTCTCGAGACGGAGAATATCCGTCAAGTGTTTGATGACTGCTTTGATTGGCTGCAAAGGCTTGTGATGGGAAGGCATGTTTGTTGTCTTTGAAATAAATGAGAATTGAAAATAAACAAAAATGCAAAATCTAAAATTTTGTTTACTCTTTCTTATTGTAGACCCCGTTTTACAGTGATAACTCAGGGCGTATGACGAAGTCTACTAGCAAAAATGACTTGACGCAGTAAAGTTTATGACTGACAAGAAGAGACGGGATTGTTCCAAAAAAGTGTATACTTTCAGCGGAACTGGTAGACAGAGTTTCAGTAAGTAGCAAAGAATTTATTGAACTCTCAGCAAGCAAATGTCTTAGCAGGACATGTTGCTCGTGCAACTTTCAACAACAGAATGAACAGGTCACTGCTCGGGGGAGGTTTATATACCCCCGAGCAATTTACATAATATATGTTATCGCGCATATTCAAATATTCGGAAAGCGTAACATCAAAAAATAGGTAACAATTCGAAACATTCCATAAATTCTGGATATAGGTACATACGACTTTCCTGGAAATGAAAGTCCAAAGTGTAAACAATTTGCATAAAATGTACATATTTTTGAACAAAAGAAAACTGGAAAAAATGTACATTCCTTTTCAAAAGTAGAAAAGGTCAAATAAACATTCGATTCATTTCGAATTATCGGACAATTAGACCAAAAGAAAGCTTATCTCATTAAGTTTCAACACTTAATGCAAATGAGATGAGGATGAAAATAATCTTTACAATTCGCCGCAACACTTAGGTTCGTATTAATGACATGAAATATACCACATATTTGGATATAATATATATATTATATTATTGTAGTTGTTTTTATTGAAGACATGCATAATAAAGGTGGTCCATCAAGGCTTCCTCACAATTGTCGCCAGGTACCGATTCCTGAACCGAGATTTTTGTCACAATTCCGAGTTGCCCATATCTGGCGTGGCCCTGATCACCACTGAAGGATTCGTCACTTCTCCGCTTTTCGCCTTTGTGAAGATTCTCCATCCATATTGCTTGTATTGGTACTATTGGTGTACAATAAAACGCGAAGGCAATTTTTGCATTAAAAAATGAGAATGGAATGAATTAAATGGAACAATTCCGACAAATTTTTAATAAGCTTCTCAATTAGAAATTGTATAATTTTGTACTTGTTTTGGGATTCGGCCGTGAAGGAAACAAGGTGGTTTGTCTTAATTTGAGATTTGATGTGTCCACTGACAACTGACCACATCTCTTGGATTTCTACATTTATTAGCTTAAATTTATATGGTCTGCTGATGTGATCAAGAACAAGGAGTAAGTGCAGTGCAGCAAGCAGCAGCTTTAGATGCTGGACTGGACCGTGGATGATCTCATTTCATTAAGACTTACTTATGTTTGGGGAGATCAACCTATACCCCACATGTATGCAATATTCTGTAAGCATGCACGCAATGCACTTTTACATGCTCACACTCGCTCCTCAGCTTCAACCCTTTTCACACTTCCACATGATTCATTCTTTCATTGGAGAAGCAGAGGAGCAAAAGAAGAGTGACAATAACATTACAAAAACAGTTTTCTATCTGCTGAAATATGGAATAAAAAATTCAAATTGGAAGGATTGTCCAAGTGTCAAAGAAATATGACAGGGACAAGAGTCACTTTTATTAAATAAGCCATACTTAATATAGTTTTAAAGTTGAGGCAAATATGGACGACGAGTTGGTAAGGCCAGTCCATTCAATAAAAATTATTAAAATGACAAAATTTGCACTCAAAAATATTCTCTGAAACTGAATTAATTAATTAAAGAAACGACTCAAACATCATGTGGAGGACGGTGTTTCAATGGAGAAATCAAAATTTTT
>JAQFZW010002645.1:0-16157 GCA_034687055.1 Heteromurus nitidus | reverse complement strand
TGTTGCTATTTGAAAAAAACGGTTACAAAGGGACCGTTACAGTTGGGGAGGGGGGTCGGGACACACGGCACTCTTCTGGTGATTCTCTCCCTATATAGTAGCGAACGTTTCAGGTTAATACCTTCAAAACCGTTAGAATGCAACGCCGCTCACTTCACTACGACGTTTTGTTTACGCAAAATTTGAAAGTTGACATTTGACCCCATTTAGAAGGTTAAATTCCAAAAACTAAGTATGCATGTCGAAATTTCGAATCGAGACGAATCGAATGATATATCACATGCCCCATGTTGGGATTTGGAAAAATAGTGACGGTTACAAAATGACTGTTAGGGTTGGGGAGGGGGGTCGGGACATACGGCACTGTCTTCTTCTGGTTCTTCTGGACATAGTAGCGAAGGTTTCAGATCAATAACTTCAAAACTGTTCGAATGCATCCCCGGACATACAATGTTACATCCTTGAATATATGTGTCAAGATGAACAAATTCGTACATATCGCATTTTTGGATAAAAGTGGGTAAAAAACTATTTACTTAGAGAATAAAATTACAAAAATATGCAAAATTCAGTTCAGGACAAAATTGGAGGGAATGAGTGAGTTGGCGAGGAATACAAATTTTATGAATTTATTTTATAAATCGAGCATGTTTTATACGTTTTTTTAGTTTAAGCCACGTACGTATATTTCGGAAACATCTGCGAAAATTGTACATTTCGCAAATTTCCAAAAGTTTCAGAACGCAGTTTCGTAGATTTTTCCAAAAAATTAAACTGAAGTTGTTTCGAGCGAAAACTCTCGCCACTTTTCCCACCACTTTCTTCGTGCATGAAATTGTGACATATTTTTCCACCGAGCGAAAACAACATTTTGCGAAATCCAATAATAAGATCAAATCTCAATTCCGATGTTGCCATAGGATACAATAAATTTTTTACACATATTTCGCGTACGAGAACGGAAAAGTGCTTACACATATTTTGCCTGTTTTCTTTCGCAATTACGATTCCACAAATATTCGCGTGTCGTAACAAACTTTCTCTTCGCTCAAATTGACGAAACGTAAGAGGTCCGTACCCTAGCTCTATACACGGTGATCTTGTGTTCGTGTACAAGGGAGATGTGGAGGTATTTTATATTTATTTTCGTTATATATCCCACTATTCTATTGCCCAGGTTTCCAAAGTTCTTTTGCTTGAGATGTTTTATAATGTTTCGGAGAGAGAGCGAGAGAATTGAAGCATACAAAATTCATATATGCCAGCGCAGCGTATATCCCGTTATTGCTGGACACGATAAACAACTACATGTTGTTATGAATGTGTTTTCATTTACATACGGACAGGATCAAGAAGCAATAATAATACACATGCAAATATATATAGTATACGTTATTTATTTATTTTCTTGTAAACTATATGCCCATCAAGCCATTTCCTATTCACTATATACATAATGCTATATATCGTTATATAATCTCACTTCCGACTCGCATCCATTTTAATTGTGAATAATGTTTCTGTGTACTACACACATGATTCTACATTCAACGTATGCATACACGAATGTGTGTATATAGCATTTTTATTAATGTTCGAGATAACGGAACACTATGTATAATCGCAAACGACCAAATTTCTTGCTTCCTTCTTGTAATAATAACCCGTTCATGATGATGATGACGATTATACATGTAATTTTGGTTATGGACAAACTATATAATTTAGGAAAACGTGTATATATATCGGGTTACGATTATAATTTTTTTAACTGCTCCATTCTAGAAAACCATTCATGCTATTAATCTGGAGAGATTATATATGATTATGTATATTCATGTGTTTAACAAAAAAATGGTTGTTTTATACTTTATATAAAGGCCCCGTATACTCAAGATCTCGTTGGGAGAATATAGCAAGAATATATGAACATGAAGATTGAACGTATCCCCGGGTTTAGGTTAAATCCCTCTAGTGCGCCACACACGCGTTGCTATCTTTAGAATAGCGCAGCTCAGCAAAGGGTTTTATGAATATATATGCGCGGAAAGGAAGAGTGAGGTCCAGAATTAATTTTAATTAGATTATTTTGCTTTTCGTTATTTGAAAATTCAATTTTATATTCTACACTTCTCTCGTGTATTTGTCATTTTTATTCTGAATGCTTTTTATATATCAACTCATTATGTATGGAGGGTATATATAACATTATGATGATGCCTGGATGTGTGTGTGCGTGACATGCATATAAAATGTGTGTTTGTTGAACAGTTCTTAATATTCTGTACGTATTGACGGGATTAACTTCAAACTTCTTTTTTTTGAAAAATATCTTTGATGACCGTTTCAAAATTGCTGGAACGAGTTGATAACACAGAGTGTGATTATGGTTAGCAGCAATTTATCATGAAATATTGGTTAAGAAACATCAGTTTTGACATATCAGGTTTCTACGCAATACAGATAAAAATTTTTTAAAAAAGCCCAGCGAAATAGACTCAAGCGTTTCAAAATGGGGGAAAATACGACCAAAACCCTAATCACAAAGATGGGAACATCGTCAAAAAATACATATCCGTGTTTTTTCTGATCAAGCTGTCTTAATACATACAAGTGAAAAAAAATAACAGAGTTGCAATGCATCGTACATTCGTTCTACCTGGAGAATGAAAGAAGAGAAGAAGAAGAAAAAAACAATTTGGTTGTGGACCAAGTTGAGCAGAAAACATTACGGAGGATTTTCTTTCCTCTGAACGTGATTTTCTCAATTTCTCTTCCTTTCCCTCTTTCTCCAGAAAAAAAAATTGATTTTTTTTCGGGGGGTGAAAAAGAAAGCTGCACACACGGTGCTTCATTTACGTTCTACGTGAACACATAAGAAAAAGAGTACGGAGAAAGTATATATATGGGTTTAAGGTTTATGTGAACGTACGAAACTGTCGTCGAGTTTTTCAACAATTTCCCTTGGGTTTTATGAAGAATTTATATAATATTGAATTTCAAACATTTTTTCCCATTTTCTCAAACCAGGCTCAGCTGTATTTCTCATTTTAATTTTTTTTCTTCTTCTTCATCCAATTCATACGTTGGGAGAAAATGAATACTCTCACATGTGAATTTTTACTCGAGTTTTACCTGAAGTTCTCTTACGTGAGCATACTGGGTTTATACAAGAAGTGGATGAGATGAGCAAATGCAACGGTTTTTATTCCTCGTTCCAAATTTTCAATCGTGTCGCGAAAAGACGTTCTTTGTATATAAACGAGTAGAGATCGTAAAAAAATAGGTGAGCGATATATCCGTTCGTACGTTTT
Source organism: Heteromurus nitidus (assembly GCA_034687055.1). Classification (NCBI taxonomy): domain Eukaryota; kingdom Metazoa; phylum Arthropoda; class Collembola; order Entomobryomorpha; family Entomobryidae; genus Heteromurus; species Heteromurus nitidus. The sequence goes on along the minus strand of JAQFZW010002645.1, from coordinate 12,843 downwards.
GTTCTTGTCACACGGAATTCTGTGGCCAAGGAAAATGAAGACCATATAATACAATTCAACGTTTCAAAAGTGGCGCGGATGCTTATTCCGATTTCGCCGGTAAGAAATTGCCATTGTGTTGACGCGAGATATCGTAATTTTGTAAAAAAAATGATTTCTTGATGTGTATTTGCGTCCCCTAAGCAACTAGAAAAGGTAAGCTGAGAAATAAACCGAGAACGCTTAATTTATATAGGTTGATGACTACTGAACGTTATATTGTATCACGTTAAACACGCTGATTGAGTTGAAAACGCCGTAGAAAATTTGAGAGAAAATCCAAAGAAACTTAAACGGTATGTATGTGTTTTGTTGAGCCTGGGTTAATCCTTCATTTGGAAAAGTTTCAGTTTTCATCGAATTTTGTGTCGTCGTACTTATTGGAATGACGACTCTCGATGAGATTACAACAGTCATTTAATATATGAAATTAATCTTTCAGCACTAATACCCATTTTGGTGAATTGAATAGAACTCGAGTCAAGCCGTGCTGAACTTATTCCTACATATATATTCCCCAAATTACTCGTGCTAGATACTGGCTACTGGTTCTTTGCTAAAAACATGTAACCATAGGAATTTGGCTAACACTAACAAGTATTATGACAGCACACGCCGTCGCCAGTCTCTATAGCACCACAATCCAGGAGTATAATTTGAAGATTTAAACGAAAAGTTTTGGAACAATAAGCATGTGTATATTAGGTCTCTGTTCAAAATACACACGCATAAATATAAAATCCATTCAAAATCACAACTAACTAAATCCATCACACAAAATATTTTCTTTTATCAATTGATCGCGGAGGAATAAACCAACTTAAAAGTATTTTTGTTCCAGAGGTTTATTTTTTCTGCTTCAAGAAAAATGTAGAAGAACATGCTTGCTTGACCAAATTTGTGTGTAAATTCCATATCCACACACAGACGTAAGTCCACGCCTCACTTGTCAGCGAGAGTATATAACGAAAAATATCTTCTTCCTTTTTCTCCTATGCCGTTTCAATACGGGGATATAGAAAATGTTATATTTTTAAAAACATATATGTATAGTCAATTGAAAGAGAGGCAATTTAAGCATTTTCCTGTTTCCCGTGATTTAACATTTTAGCATGGCTTTCCCATTTCCCGTTTACCCCCGCGATTATTTAGGATCGTAGAGAAAGAGAGAAAGTATATACGCTTTCGAGAAAGCTTTATATATGTTTTTAAGGGGGTTCACAGTATATTGACCGGTTCTACTGGCTTAATGGTCCTTGCAGGGAGAAAAGCTCTCTCCTCGTTCTCTCTCAACACACACGAAATTTATACGAAACTATTACAAAAAGCGCACTTGATTTACGTGGACTCTCGTGAAATTGGAAAATGTTTCGTCTCTTGAGTTGTTGTTCTGATGATGCTGCTGCTGCGTATATATGTTATATGACTTTCTCTCTTCTCATGATGATGAGTTTAACATGCTTTTATATATATGAACTTGTATATCCACCACACCCGCATCATCGCGTATATAATATTCCTTGTTTGCCCCTGGATTTTCCCCCTCGTCGGAAAAAGGATTTTCTTGTGTGTGTGCAGAGAGAGAGAGAAGGAAAAAATCGATCCTTCAACCACGAACCCACTACATACTCTATTGCCACCAGAACCACCACCACTACTACCACCAACCATATTCTGCACAGCAGCGCACACGACTACCTACCACCACGTTTTTTGATAAAATAAACGAAAAAAAGAGAAAGGGTGAGTGAGGACGTGTGTGTGTATCACAATCAAGTTGCTGTGCTTTCACTCTCTCATTGCAGCAGGAGCAAGTTCAAATCGAGAGAGAATATATAACAAAAAAGTCTACGCGACTAATTCACTTTTTCTGTTAAAAAATTTCACGGGATCAGCGTGGTGTCTGGGTCAGCAGCATTTCTTTTGTAGATATTTATTGTATACATTATATTCGTACGTATTTACTTATATTCTGGAATTTTCGTCCGATTATCAAAAAATTTTGTGGTTCATCTCGTCCACACATGCTATTTATTATTAACAACCATGCGTTTGATGATGCTTACAAAAAATATATACTCGAATGCATTGAAACTATATGCTCAGAGTCTCTTGAATCTCATCAACACACTCCTGTGTGTGGAGAAAAAATAAGCGATTCTTGTGCATGCTCTCTCCTCATCGCGTCTGGAAATGTAATTGAGAGTCCGGTGAACTCAAGCTGAAGCGATATACGCTTAACGTGAAGATGAGGATGCATTTTGAGTACATATAATTTTATATCCTTTTTCTTCGTTCATTTTCATACTCATCCACACACATTGACCTTCACAACGATATACATATGCTTGCGCTTCTGTTAGCCAGAAGATTATTCTTCTTTTCTCGAAACAAAAATATTACACATGATTCTCCATACACAACATGAGTAGACAGATACGTTTTCTTTCATTAACACGCGAGTGTTTGGAAACTGTTGCAAGCGTATAGACGTTTTGCCAACACAAAAATTAAAACATCTTGAAAAAAACTATAATATATCCTATGCACCGTGGTTTCGCTTATCGAAACGACCTCATAGCCGTATAACCATAGAAAGGTAACTATTAGATGTTAGTTGTCATAATGACAGCACACGCCGTCGCCACTCTCTAGCACCACAAATTGAGGAGTACATGAAATATATGGTGTGTTATCGTTATAATAAAATACTGCGAGAGTTTGAATTATACTACGTGTTTCAGAACATGCGTTAATTACACTCGAAAATTGGAAATGTAAATAAAGTCGAGTGTAATATTGAAAGAGTCAATAACGTATATTTTCGTTTTCTTCTTGTTTTGGACACAAGGCTCATATATATAATCACACATCACAATAGAATTCCTTTTGGACGATGTATGCACAAACACGTTGTTCTTTGTTTCCAATTCGTTTCGTTTGTTTGCGAATATATATTTCTGCATTAAACTGAAGCTGTCGAGAGAGTCGCTAAATTACAGATTGAACAAAAACCAAGAATTTCTACCTGGATTTTGCACCTCTCCGCTAACAAACTATATGCTCATAATAATACACGATGATGATCATGTTTGTTAAACATGCTGTCTCCAAAAAAATCTTTTGAATCGTATCTATTCGAAGCAGGTCGAAAATCATATATCCACTTTAAGTTTCAACACGAATATAAATAATGTATTCTGAAATGCTAACAGAGGCTGAGCTACTGCACACGTTTGTTGTTCGTATATAGAGTCCCTCGTTAATGAACGTGATAATAATAATAGCACATGACTTTCTAATGGAGAGAGTGTTATGACGGGCAATTGGATTTTCGGACAGAGAGAGAGAGAGAGTGAAAAGACTTTTCCATTAACTGCTCTCTCCTCCTCCTCGTCGTCGTCGTCTCTCTTGTCTCAATTAATTCAATCATGAACCAGCGACTGACTCTCTTTTTGTTGCTTCATAAGAGAAAAGGTCACATAGTATAGGGGCCTGACTGTATACTGATGTATATATGCACAGCACTCTAGGGACTCGATCACATATATGCCAGTACATTAGGCTGATGATTTTATTTTTACACAATAATAATTTATTGATTAGAAAATAATGTGCCATCAATGAAATGAGGTTTTCCCTACACTTGTTTCAAAAGATTGAGAGAGAGAGCACTGATTTTGGGGGGTGCCATCATATATGATTTTGTGTCTTGTTGCGTGTCTGTAGTACTGTGAGTATGTATTGTCTATATAACGGTTTGGTAGAGCACATATATATACGATTTTTTTTATGAAAGGGGGTGGAAATCTGGTAAATTATCAATTCTGGAGAGTTTTGCACCTGCGTTTACCTGAGTTGCAAGTTATATTTGGGAGCGTGTTGATTCATTTGCAACTACATTCAATTCAAGTTTCGTGTCCATATAAATTATATAATGACAGGTAAAACCACTCGACAATGTCGACTACAAGAGACAGTGAAAAATCGAGGAATGAGATAAATGTATCCATCTTGGATTTTTGAGTGCGAGTCAAGGGATGTAAAACAATGAATTTACTATGGCTGTATTCGCTATAGGTTTGATGAGACTCCAAAGGTTGAGTTATTGGACCTCACAGTTGCCATTTTATAGTTTTTTGCTTGAAAGGTGTATTGGAAAATATAAGGTCGTGCTTATCAGTGTCTCCTCACCGTCGCAAATACGGCCATGTAAATATCATGTAATGCGCGATAAATTATTGCGTTCAATTACATTAATTTAATTATCCGAGTCCAATTTAACTTTTATTGTCTGTCACGAAATTCATTTTAGAATGACCTAAAAACAGATGGTTTATGGTGAGACTTTTCTCGTTGTAAGCAAATAAAGGTTGACGAGATATGATAAGTGTTGCCAAGCAATGAGTGAAAGCTCATCAATTCCTGGTCAGCCAAATTAAAAAATTGTTTTAGCATTGTTTTAGCCAATATATGGTATTATTTGAACCGATGTTGCTCTAGTTTTCTCTGGCGAGCCACTACTCACTCATATGCGAGTGTATGGCAAAGAAACGACAGACTGTTCAAATATGATTACATGTCCATTTTAAAAACACGATTCTCAAGAGAGTATCCAAAAGCCAATGTTAAAAATTGAAAAACTTTATTTTAGTATTCAGTGAATATAATTATTGGAAAAGACATTGCCCTCATTCTCCCCGATAGTAGGATTGGTCCGCCACACACACGAAGAAACTCTCTCTCTCTCTCGTCGTTGTACTACGTGAGCACGTTTTTTCTTCCAAGTCGAAGACGTCTTGTGCACCCAAAATGAGAAAGAGATTTTCATTAAGAGGAAACGTGCATGCGTTTATGTGGATCCAGAGCTACTTGCATTAATTGGTGTTTGTAGTTAAAATTCCGAGCGAGACCCGTTGCTTCAATTATACGAGTACATGTGTGACGTTACAAGTCCAATATATATCTTGTACATTATGAGCATGTATGATGTGGCGTGATCGAGAGCACTTTTTTGTACACGTTTTTTGGTTAATTCCGTTATAATGTATACAGAGAATTCCAATACACACGGGTTCGTGTACTTAAAGCAGAAGAAAAAATATAATCATGTATGCACGGTGGATATTTTTCGTGCCAATCTTATTCAAACGAATATATAAATAATTTTTGGACATATAATTTTTTGAAACAGAATAAGCATGAGAGAATTATAGAACCGAGTGGTGTGTTCTCTATCATATACATGTGCACTCTCTCGTAATAACTAACTTTTCGATTTAAGTTTTAAGACGAAGAAGAAGGAGCAGCGTACACATATGAAAAAATAGGTTTTCGCTTCTCCAGAAAATGAGGAGAAACGTCAAGTCTTTTGGGAATTGTTTTAATAAGCAGAGATATATAAGGGGGAGAGAATCTTACAAGGTTTCGAGATCCTTTACTTTTCTTACGCAGAGAAAAGGAACACAAAAAAAATTCATTTCAAATCCCTCACTAACAAAATTAATATCCCTCGTGGATTCTGGAAAAAAAGTCCTTCTTTATACTTCTCAGAAATATATATGCGCTCTTGGTAGTAGTAGCAAATATATAAATGTCTCTGCAGAGAGATCATAGTTGAAATTCGTATGTAAAATGTTTTGTATGTTAAAACTATGTATTTTTGCACACACATTTTTTTTACTTTATTTTGCTCGTTTTATTGGAACTCGTGGGGTCGGGTTTTGTCAATACAATTTTCGGGTGGGTATTATGAACGTAGAGGAAAATAAATGAGACATATGGTTGTACGGAGAGAGCATGAGCTGAATTATGATTGCAACGGGGGGATATATAGGCAAGTGGACACGAATAAATTACAGATTAGTAATTAGACTTGGCATTTGCATACAGATAGTTTGGTGATGAGACAAAGTTTTATATGGAAAAAGTGTAGTATGGTTCGCTCTACAATTTTTGTTCGTACATGTGTGCTTTACCCATGATCTATTCTCGAGGGGGCAATGCACGAGCGTGTATACGAGAGAGGAAGAGGAGTCTCCTCTGGTCTTTCACGAAGCAACATATATTTTGGAGTTTTTTTTTCAGGCTCGCTCGTAATACACCGCACACGAGAGAGAGACTGCTACTGTGCTGAACGATTTAAATTGGCACTCCTTGTCAACATTATTAATGACTTCCTCTCTCTCTCGAAAAATTATAGTACGTTTAGATAGCATATATTTTGTATGTTTTATATCTCTAATAACGTGTTATGTATGTACGAAACATGTGCACCGCGTCATACATCACGGTTTTTTCTCAAGTGGATTTTATATATTTCCACCGTGTCAACTGACAGCAGAGATCTAGTCCGTCACTGTTCACTGCGCGTTTTTTTTTCTCGACAAAAATGTCGGTTCTCCGTGATCTTGTGCATGGGAGTATCGAGTAGATTTCAGTAAACGTATGTGGCGGACATACTGTTGTTTAAATATATTTTTTGATAATAGATCACCAATAATATTCTGGAGGTTGAAAAATATATATGATATGTTCATAACGTAAAAAAATATACAATGTAACAACACTTAAGTAAGTCCGAGCTTGACTCTTTGATAAGCAGTTTGTAGTGAGGGTTACAAGAATTTTGATTGAGATAGGTACATTAAATAGTTGTATATAATGAAAGCCTGAAAAGGCTGAGTTGAGGACGAGTGGAGACATATCAGTTGCCATTAGTTCCTGCTTGGAGGTATCGGCAAATTTGAGTCTCCACTCATATTCAAAGTCTCCTCAAACTCGATTCGGAATTCAACCATTAAGTATATGCATATACACTATATTTGCATGCAATTAAAATCAATTTGTGAAACATCCGTTTAAAGTGTGGACCAAGGTCATACGTTTATGCGTGTTTCCTTTATAAAAAATGTTGGAAAGACGAATCCAGAGTCGCTAATTACAACGGGAATATTTTAGAGAGACTTGTAAAAGCGTATTCAACACTTATATCCTACGTCTGGAATCTGGTTTTCAGACGTATCTGGACGCTACGTAACGATATATACTCGATTGAATGTAGCACCACCATTAATACATATATATAGTCCAGTATACATATTCTACTCCCGTCAGCCATTTACATCAGTACGCACCCACACACGGGTTTTGTGGAGAGCAATTTGTATATATATAGTTTTTACGACGTAATAGGTTAACTGCCAGAGAGGGTCTCAAATTGGAAAGAAAATTCTTTTTTTTTTGGACAAAATGACGCATAATAACACTTTTTCCTGATTACGCTCCCTTGTTATGACGTTTGTGTGCAATTAGTCGGGAAAATTTGTCTGTGTGCTCTCTCTCTCTCTTTCTTTCCTCAACCAATCTTTTTTTAAATTCTTTTCAGCGGAAGAAATGAATGCGTGCACACAAGCTCGATCTGGAAAATCATTTCTCGCTCTCCTCAAAATTGTGCAATGAAAATGTGCTTTTATCAATATTCGCGCGGAATGCTTTCACTTTGGAAAAGTTTCACAAGACAGTTTATATATCGGATTTTGGGTGGGAAGTAATAATCCCAGGCGTCATGTATTTAAATTCAATTATGATTCCAATTAAACGGTGGTAGGTTTTGGGTTTATGTATGAAGATTCGTTTATCACACAACTCTCAAGTTTATACGTAGCATATCTTTTTTGGTGAGAAATATACATTTTGCTTTGCGTTTCTTTCGCGTAATATAAATATTATATCTTCGGGAAATGGGTATATGCTAAAGCGTCTTTTTGAAGTGTATGCTGAGGATGTATATTGTATATAAATTTGACATTATATATACGTGGTCATGTATCCATATATACGTACAAACTCGCGTTGACATGGTTTTTTTTTGCTATAATATACCTGGATCAGCCAGAGGCTGGACACATTTTTTTATGCTTTTGGAAAATTAATATTTTTTTCGAGGGTAAAATGAAATGAAAACATGGGCGAACGAATGACAGAAAAAATTGTGTTTTCAGTCAGAGTTGGATGGAGTATTCACAAAATTGGGTTCTTCTATACTCTCATCGGCACATACACACGTTATTCGAAGCGGTAGGGCGGTAGTGTGTGTGGTAATTTAAGATGTGGAAGAAAGAAACATGCTTTTCGCGGAGAAACGTTTTTTTTGTTGGAGAAGTTTGTACAATATTGGTTTTCGAAGCGTACGCTAATATTTATGCAGACGAGTAAGACAACGAGACAAAAACAAATCGTAAAAAAGGAAAGAATTTTTTCGGTTTGAAACAATGGGGTACGGACTCCTAAAACAAAAACAAAAATTATATACATGAGAACAGAGAATGAGAGGGCAGCTGATGGAATTGCCCAATAAAAATCTGCAGTTAAGTTTTCTTATGTCGAGACTTTTCGTCGCAGATGCAGTTTTATATTTTTTTCGCTTCTTTTTTACTACTTCTCATCACACAGGAAAACAAAGAATAGTGCGGGGTGGAAATACGTTGATATATATTTCTTGTGCATGGATGCCGCAACATAATAACTTGTTTTTTTAGCTCCATAACTATTTTACGAATGGGGATCATAAAAAATATGTATGTGTGTAGTGAGAATTTTATATTCAAGAGGAAAAATTCAACTACTTTTTTTCCAGGCTTAAACAAAATAATAATGTGTAGTCGCGTCGCATAAACAAAATGATATTTAAATCGGTTCTTTTTTGTGTGTTAAAAAATATTATTGCTTGTTTTTATTATTTAGTTTTGAAGCGCTGGAAGGAGAATCCGTATATATTTTGTCTAAAAATCCAGGGTTTAATCACGGCGGGACAAAATGACTATGGATTTAATTGGGTCCTATAGCAACGGGTATATTGCATGTTTTAGTAGCATATATAGCGCCCTCACACGCAGTTGGATTTATGTATGTGTGGTGACTGATGTAGCAAAAACACATCTGCGTCTTCTTGTCCAAATAAGCTTCGGAGGGAAGGGGAAAATAAACATTGTACTGGAGAGAAAATACGCAGGTCGTAGTGATACGTTTTTGTAATTACTCTGGATTTGAGAAGCCATTGGCAATTAACAAACATTTATGGGCAATCGGGGTATATATGATGTCATAAATCGATTGCGTCGCTTCGTTGTTGAAATTTTGAAGGAAGAATAACGCGGGCTGAAACGGGAATGTTTAAAAGACTACGCAATACGCGTCTACTTACGCAGTCCGTAGCATAACATCATCATCGTCTGCACACACAATTGCACTCGGCAAGTTTCGAATCTCCTGAGAGAATTATTAAGATGAATGAAGTCGTGTTATGTTTGAAAGCTAGACTCAAAAAATGTTGTATGATTCGTAGCACGCCACTCAAACTGACGAAATATAGCGTGCATTTAGAGAGAAGAAGAAGCACACACGTGAGAATTTATGAACCGCGTTGTTGTTGCTATAGAAAAATTATGTGCTTTTTGATAGGTATTTTAACCGCACGATAGGGTCGTGATCATGATGTCATAATTTGACTGCAGACATTGTCTGAATCAAACTTTTTCATATATCTTTTTCTTACAACTACACGACCTTGAAAACAAAAATAAATAAACTTTTATAAAAACAACAAATGCGGGGGGTGAAATATCAGAAACGTAAGTTAGAGACAATAAAGATTCAGAGATTCTTGTTTTTTGGAACTGCTCGAATGCGGATTTATAGTTTTCTTGTATAACGATACAGAAAAAAAAACGCATTCAAGTCGGTGGAAAAAATACGACTGTCCGAAAAATACATTATTATTAGAATCGAGGATAAATGTGGAAAACGACGACAGTTGGCAGTTACAAATTGTTTCGCATTAATTGAAAAAAGGAACATAAAGCTATTACGTATAGATCTCTTATATATTTGAGTTGCCCTCGTGCTCATTAGCGAAGTATGTGTATAAGAAAAGTTTGTGTGTGTCTCTCTCTCTCGATTCGATGCATGCAATTAATTAAAGGATATACATATACGTTTCTCCAGGAATTAGCCATCACAATGATTAAATAAGGGGGGAAAACGAGAGAGAGAGCTCTTAATTATCAAGAGGAAAATTAATTCCCTTTGATGTTGGATATATATTTGTGTGTGCGAGCCCAGTTAAACATAATAACATGTTTCTCCAGTGATCACCCGGTATTCTCAGAGAGTTACTTCAAATCTGGATAATATGGGTGCTGTCGTCTTACATGACGACGTGTGTGTGCTTTAGATCTTGATTCAGATTAATAACACGTTTTTCTCTATCTAATTTTACGGAATATATAGTTAGTTTTTTTGATGATCACACAGATTTTGTGATATAACTCGATATATACGCTAATTTTTTTTGGTGTGTATTCTTTGTGCTTAATTGAAATATTATATAATATGTAGGTTGAGGGGTAGTCGTGCGTGGAGGACGAATAAGGGATTTTCGTGATTACGATGAAAATTAGTAGAGAATCTTTTGTGAGTTTTGTTCTAATTATTGTTATTTTAATTTCAGTATGTAGCGTTTATCTAATCAGGGAATGTTTGTGAGGCATATATAAATATATGTGTGTAATTAGTAATAACTTTTTTTGGGGATGAATTATAATTAAAAAGGAACGAGGATCAATGGTTGTGATGTGTATATTTATTGGCAGATGGATTGGAGAATTTTTTGTGGCATGATTATATATTTTTTGTAGTCACAACGGGATTTTCACACAAGCCATTCTAAGTTGAATGTAAAACGTTGAGAGAAATTACGAGAGAATTTTGTTTGGTTGGAAATTCATTCATCAGTGGGAGAAAAGGGAACTCGTGTTGTTGCAGCATATGCACAGGTGCGACATAAAGAAAGTGTATATAAACTAGAATACCGTGAGGTTTTGACCCCACTGCAGATATCCATAAAGAAGACAAGAGGTAGAAAGAAAGCAATTTTGGAGGGGGAAATAAGAGTCCGAGACACACAGAAAATTACAACCCATAATATCAAATATTTAGTCTAACGCCACAATAACTGTCAGAGGAGAACGAACATACACGAATTCAACCAGTTACGAGATTTCATTCACACGATATTATTGTGCGGGGGGATATATATACGTACGTGTATAGAAAAATATAATATCATATATCTCCAATCCCTGAACAGAATATATATAACGTCCAAGGACATTTTTGTACGAAAAGTTTTTTTTTCCTCATAAAACTCATTACTCTCTCTCGGTTTGTGCAAATATATATGTGTACAGATCGCAAGGGAAATTGGTTTGCAGCCCAACAGGCACGTTTTTTTGTTCATGATTATATGTTTTTTGTGTGTATATGCCTACCGATGAACTCTTTGCAGTGTAGTATGATTCTTGTGTGTGTATATTCGTCGCGAGAGAGAGAAAAAATCAAATTACAATTCCCAATTGCAAACAACATATGTGTGCGTCTTTATCGTTCTTTTTGTGTGTATTAACACGAGTATATATACTTTTGTGTGTCCATGTAGAATTAAAGGGACTACAAGAATATTATATGTTTTCGGAATAACAAGATAGTTAATATATCGCATTTACTGGCATCTAAATCCAAATTATCGGCATGAGACAAAAATATACACGAATCTTAAGAAATATTTGATCACATTTTGATCGGTCTAACAAAATTATTCACCGTATCAGAGGTTGGAGTTTAGTGTGTTTTTTTTTCGTGGAGTTCAATTTACACGTTAATGGTCCAATTACGTGGACTTAATTGAAATTTGTGTGTGCTTTATACGTTCGCTGTTTTACTTTGATGGCGAGACAGTGTGGGGGATTGTTATAATCCGGATCTTTATGTGCGAACGCAACAATGTGTGCATCGTATTTACCTGTGTGATGGATAAAATATTAGCCTGTTTTATTGAATTTATATTCCACCTGTTTTAGCAGAATGGAATTTTTGGTTCTTTCAAATATAAGAATTAATATAAAGGGGCTCAACCCCATCTGCACATGCTCGTGAATGATTCTCTTTTTTTAGAACATTTTATATGTTTCTATATAACCCTCTTCCACCCATGCACATGTTCCCTTGTTCACCCTTCATTGTGTAAAAAGGGCATTATTGTGTGTGTATTGGGGACGCATTCACGTGCATTAATCTCAAGCGAACTATATATTAAAAAACAGAGGGTGAGACGATACAAAATGTTTTGACATGTCATTTACCCGCGATTACAATTTTTTTTTCGCACTTGATACGCCCCTCGGGGAATACTGAAGGGGGGATACTATAATACAATCTTCAAGGTCGTCGTGATGATGATGAGATATATATATTTATAATGAAATATATGCGGTTATATATCGTATATGCTTGCTTATGTATGTTGATATAAAGATTTTACCGGTTTGAGCACGGTATAATATATGATTTGATGCTTATTATGCACACGTTTGAAAGTTTATTTTGTGGATGCAGAATGTGGTAAGTGTATCCAGATAATTTACCCTGTCTTTAGAACGACTCATCGGTTTGTGTGTGTGTAATACAAGCGATGGAATATATATAATGTGGCTTGGAAATCCTTTACATCTTGAAAGATGCTCACGCCTAGTTATACACGCATGTATAAGTATAAGGTACGGATTTATGACACTTAAAAATTCTCAAAATATTGCAAGTCAAACGGCAACACATAATAATACACAGGGCAGTAAACACTGAAAATTTGTAGTCAATTTGATAATACCCTAAACCAAGACTGCTAAACCCTATGGAAACTTCAATCAGAATGATCAGGTTATCCAAATATCATGCTGGTACGTTATG
>JAQFZW010002644.1:0-16160 GCA_034687055.1 Heteromurus nitidus | reverse complement strand
TGAGTTGCTACAGAGTTTTATAATACTAATAACTATAACAACCTTTTCATTCGTCAGTCATGTGCCAGTTTTGAAACCGGAAAGATGCAGCAGCAGGCAGTCACAATACCAATGTTATCACACCATGATGGTCTCCAACAGAACCGTTAAATTACGGATTACAGAAAACAATGCAAGAGTAGTCTGGATGCATTGAGAAAATGAATTCTATGCTTTTGGATAAAGTGAGCAATGTACATATTCTATGTGTAACCGAGACGGGATCATAACGTAACTTTTATAAACTGTTATTTTCCGAATCTGATTGCTATCGAAAATTTATGGGAGTCATTATCATCAAGTCCATTTTAATTACGAATGCCTTTGCTAAATGTGGTAAACGTTATGAGAGTCTGTGGTGGAATATTTGGACTGGATATTCATTTTATTAACCTTGATTGTGAATTTCCCCTGAAGCAAAAAAAAACATCAGTTATTCATATATCACTCGGTAATATCATTATTGTCCATGTAGGATGGTTGTGAAGGACATGAAATATATTACGCTGAATACATATGATGCCTCCGATACCGTACAAATGAGTACAATTTAGAGTCTCTCAACATAGCAAATCATCTTTCTCATCCATTTACTCTCTATTTTTCTCACTTTGGGGAAAAGTCCTTCTCAACCGATAATGTTATACGATGGAGCAAACGTATAGAGCCGAAAAGTAAAAAAAAAAGTAGGGAGAGTGAGGAGGGAACTGTTGTTTTCTCTCGCCAAAGAAGATTCCTTCTGACTGAAGTCAACTGAAAAGGAAAGTGGCTGGCAGAAAAGCATCAGACGAATTACTGGAGAGGGAGGCAATGACTTGGAAATCACGAGCCAAACATCTTTGTTAAGCTGAAAAAGTGAAAAGACCTTGTGAGCCTTGCTAATGGGTTTGTATTTACAAGGGATTGATATATACATGCATTCTCTCTCTCTCTCTCTTCAGCGTACATCTTGTCAAGAAATGGATTCGTGCTGCGTGCGTCTACATTCTTAAGTGTCAAGCGTATACTTCTAAGATAATATAACAAGCATGCATACCAACACATTGTATAAAAACATATAGTTTGAGTTTCAATTTATTTTCTTATAATAAAACGAGAATATACAGTGGTTTTCTGGCCTCTTCTTCTCCAATTGTAAAAATAACTCGTGTTTTACAAGCGAGTATAACTACTACCTCTTTTCCTTTCGGCTTGTTGGCTTTTTCAAGCCATTAGAAATTGTTTTTTTTTTCTGGAGAAGAACGTCATATCTCTTGTATGAAAGTTGCATTAAGCCGCCATCCCCCTCCCACTCAGAGTTACTTGGCATGAGGAAAGTACTTGTATCTGTCTGTATTATATGATGAAGTAAATGACAGTGTTATTTCGAGAGAATCAGAGGAACTTCCTGGCTCCAACCTCCAGCACATTGAAAATAGGACGAGAGTAGTGTGCTATACTAACCTCATCGAAGATCTCTCTGATAGAGCCTGAGCAAAAAAATCTCTTTCTTCCTGAAGAAGAAATATTCAACTGTCATTCAAACTTGATAGGAGAATTTTTTCTCTGGTGAAAAATGAAATGATATTCCCTTAGCTGAAGTTTTGCGTGGGCTGACTAGACTTCCCCCCCCACAAAACCGGGAGTGAATGTTGTACTTGTTAAAACGTTCGCCCTTGAGTATGGGGTGGAATTGGTCTCTTTATGGTTTGTTTCTTGTAAACCCTAAATGAAGGCATTGATAGCATTCACCCACGCCCACAACAAACCTAGTTTTCTTGAATTAAATTGCCTTTCTACAAGCATCCTTCCGAAATCATGTTTGTGTTGAATTGTGCTTTGGTCGTAGTAGCAACATGGAATGCCCAACGCTATTCCTTTCATAAATAAGATAATTGCATGCCCACTAAATCTTAAACTACATTTCCAACCCGAGATTGTAAATCGTTTAAATTATGGAACAAAATTACTTTTGCTCTTTGTATTTATTGTGGGATATCAATTGACAATTCTGTCCCAATTCACCCCTATCCAGTCTCATTTTCACTTTATTTTAGCTAAATCCGACATTTGTTTGTGGACATCGCACAACCCCACTTGAAGAGGTGGAGAAGAAAATGGACATTATAAGATTGAAATTGGCCATGATTCTCACTTTTCAACACTCATTTCCGTCGTTTTCTAAGAGATTTCGTAATTTATTGCACTATCTCTCCATTTCATATAATCCTGCATAAAAATGTACAGTTCATGGTTGTCGAGCAAAATAAGAAAGAATGAGTTTTTTCTTCTCTAAAACACCCCAGTTCTGGCTGCCGTTCCTCATTCCCTTGTTTTTATAAAGTACACATAAAGAAAAATGACCATTGTTTCAAAAGTGAAGATATCTACTTACACGCAGTATAAGGGAGAGCTGTAATTTCAGAGAGAGAGAAAAATCAGCCAAAACAATCTCAACGAGCCAACTAAAATATATTGCATGCCAGTAGGTGACTAAACAGGTGAATCCCATTTCCAAGATTTTCAAAATAATTTGTGGCTTCTTCAGTGGGACGTGAAAAATAATAGAATGATATGTGTCAAGTGAGAAAGGAGCAGGTTGGAAAGATGAGGAGAAAAGAAAGGAGAGAGGAAGAGAGAGAAAACTGCTGAGTTTCTATAGCTCAAAGTCATTCACTCCCCTTTACATGCTTACGTATGCATTAAGATGGCCCACCACCGCATTGGTGGTAGGTAAGCAAGCCCACAGAGGTGGAGGTGATGCATCTCTCGTTTTTTTCACAAGTGAAGAAAACGTGTTTTCCTCCTGTGGAGATGGTATATACCCCACGTGTGCCGTACTTCTTGTTACTTTATCATCATCACATTGATGACCCATGAATGTAGGGAGAAGAGCGGAAGGACGACGTTGTGCCTCTCCCTCCACAGATACATTTTAAGGGCTCTTTAGAGATTTGATAGAGGTTTATATAGCTTGCTTTCGAGAACACAAGATGATGACACATATTTCCATTCACTTTGTGGATATCAAGGGACAAATTACTAACAAAGTTGCAAAAAGTATGCTCGCTAACAATGTTCTCTCTAAGAAAACAAAAAAGAGACACAAAAAGGTCACTCCTACATCACCTCCATTATGGGGTGGCAACATTAATGTTTTAGTAATAGACAGACATAAATCATACATGATTCATTGCGGTTTGCGGAATGGGCGTGGTCAACGTAAGATGACAGCAGGGATTGTTCCCATTCCAGCGCTGATTATCGTGCTACTTTAGAAAATATTCGGCAGACAATGTGAATTTACAGAATAGCCAACAATGTACTGCTTCCTGTATACTTACTAGTTTGAATTTGGTATTTGTAATCGAGGTTTCCACGAATCCCTTTCAACACGGCAAGATTTCATAGGTTCTGCGGAGGGAGTGAGATTGGGCAATTGGTTAAAATTAGTCAGATTAATTGTAAGTATTCTCGCGCCAAAACAATTGTGAAGTAAAGATATATAGTTCGTTTCATACCTGACTTCACATTGTCCTGAATAGATACATGGTATTTTACGGGCAAAACAAGAATAAACACACGTGCCGCCATCTTGGGAACCCGTATATGTATACATGCAGTTGGTAAACTAACGCTGCACTGAATTAGGGTAAATTGACCGTTTTGTGACTTCATTTATATCAATGGTAAAAACGAAGTTAGGGAAAGTTGTATGTCTGACTTTCTCCCAGACAATCATCAATAATGTGTTGTCGTTGTTAGGTTAGTTCGTAAATATGAACAACCGGAGACATCCACAAAACAAACACAAAATACCAGGAAACACCCATGATTGTAAGATTAAATAACTCTAGCCGACTGCGGACGCCGACACATATTCCGCCGTAATTCGACAGGAAAGAATTCTTTTCTCTATAATAAATCAGTTTTCTCGGCGTTCTCCATTGAACCTTTGGACGGAGTCTTCGAAGTTGGAGTGAAATCCTTAGTTTTACACATATACCAAACATTGCAACCCAACGTTGAAGCGAAAGCGATTGCAGAGAGTGAAACAATTGCAAAAAGTCCTCGGTGAAGTTCAATATCTTTGTTCATACATCGCTGTCAGGCTCGATTACTGCTGCTTTCCAGGCGACACCAGATTAGTTTCCTGGAAATAGAGTTAAAGAACTGTGGAGATAGAGTGATGGAGAAAATCTTACGTAGCCCCTGGTTGTATCAAACCTCCTTGACTTGTGTACTTGGGCCATTATATATATTCGTCTGCTACTTGTTTTCATTCTCCTTCTTTCAAAATTACGACAAACTCTTTGGCTTCCGTTCAGTTTTAGGGAGGCCGACGATACAATAATGCTCCGACATTGATGCACAAGCAAATGGCACAAACTCCTTCGGTGGATAAGCTAGCGTAAAGTGGCTTGTGCACGTATGAAGAAGTTTTGAGATGGACAAAGAACGTTCGATCGCCCATGTTCAGGGAAGAAACTGCATGGGCACTCCAACTCCATCAATCGAATGCATTGCATGATTTTTCCCCAGCTCACTTTCATCCCAGTGGCAGTTACTTACGGCAAAAAACAGTGATCTATGTCGGGTCTATGTAATCTGACGATGCGATCAACTTGGAGTTAACTTCTTGTGATTGATGATCTAGAAATTGTGGAAAATTTTCTCCAAAGTAGAGCCATTCAACTATAGGAAGAAAAAGAGTTAGGTTTGGAGAGGAGGGCGTGTGTGTGTTGACATTTCTATAATGAGCATACTGTATTTATTTTATGTACTTGGATTTGATCCTTTGACTTTCTTTACTAATCACTTCTTGCATCTCTTGAATCTTACTTCATGAAAATTTAAGCGAAAGATGCCTTTTCATTTTCAATGCCTCTCGCTATGCAGTGTATAAGGAATGTAATTATGCCACTAATAGTGAAGTGAAAGAAAATTACGATCTCATCAACATCTTGTGGAACGAATTGTAAATGATTTTATGCATTTAATATTTAATGCACACAAGCAAGTTGGCGTTTAATGTTGAGTTTCACATACCGAATTCGTGAATAGAGCATGATTTAAAAAATTCTCCATATATATGGTGCATGAATTGGCGCTAAGTACGTTATTTTAGAACTTCGTGTTTAAATGCGCATTATAAGAAAATGTATAATACACATTATCCTTTGGATATCGTATCAGTATCAGAAATGAGCAGAAATAAGTGAAGAACCCACATAAATTTGATTATCGTCAAGTACTAGCAAAATCAATTTCCCAGGGTGTAGCGTGATTTTAATACAAGACTAGAATGTTTAAAGCCGAACCAGATTGATTTCTCGTGTATGCAATTTCCGATTTAATATATTATACGTTCAAGGACTCAAGGAACGAAACTCCTTCATAAGGAAGGCACATGTAGAAATGTATTCACCAGTTTTGTGACTTCCCGAGTTTGGCGAGCCGACACTGATAAATAATCAGCATAATGAAAAACAGATTTTAAACCTAGAAACCGAACATGTTCGCCTGATTATCGAGTACTGCAAGGGCCTCGCAGACATGTACATATACATACGTTCACACGATCATAATGCATATGTTGAAGCTAATATATAACCCCTGAATAGTGCAGTTTTAGCTGGTTAATTTCCGAGTTTTGAAAAACGAGCAAGCTTTTGCAAGGCAATTGAATAAACACACATGTAAACTATTATATAGAGTCAAATATAGGATAAGGTAATATAAAATCACATAAAAAATGTAGAGTTGAATACTCTTTCAAGGACCATCAAGTACAAACTGTAAAAGCTTATCTACAGTTCTACCATAAACGTGACCTTACGTACTTTGATATCATGTATTTCATTCTTTTGCGGCTAAATACTTAACGAAAGTGCTCTGGTGTTGCATTAATAGAGCCAAGAAGTAAACTTTGTATGTGTAGGAGATGACTTATCAGCTCCCACTATAATCAAGAATTGTTACGGTGTACACCTAACACATATTATGCCGATGAATATACATCTAATTGTGGTAAAGGTTTCGTCATAATTCGTTTAGTTCGGGTTCGATTTGCATGATTAATGATAGTGGTATAAAATGAATTATTAAAAACGCTAGACATTGACCAAGTCGTTGACTTCGTTTCTGAATATTCTTGATTGGTTTTAATCATAGCAAAATTCCGGGTATTAGGTAAAAGTACGGCAAATCGTTGCCATACTGGAAGGTCTTCTTCGAGGAGCGTACACATATATAAGCTTTATATATGTATTTTGTATTGTATAGTTTTTAGAATATGCTTACATAGTGTAATATTTAAAATATTTGGCATATCTACACTGAAATCATTATATGCTACAACCGTTAACCGTCAACCTATATTATTATATACTGAGGTTGATTCGAAACGAACAAACTATGTCAGTATTAAGAAACAACTGTAGAATATTGTATATGCATCTTCATTATTGAATTATAGTTATGTAAGTATAGAACAGTTCATCCAAAACGTAACAAGAACATATGAAGTCGTTTGTGAATTTGTAAAACAACGATGGTATTCAAGCTGACCATATGTTATATTTTAAACAAACATTCGAGTCTTTCCGATCGTTTACACAATACAGCTACGCGCGATACAACGCTGTATATCTCAACAGTGGTTCAATAGTATCAAACTATAGCACGATTTATTTGCATTTGCAGCAATGGGGATTGCACAAGAGATTTCAAGCTTTCTTAGCCAATGAGTTTTTCGATCGTTTAATGTCCCTATTCTTACGTAGTCGGTTTGGTTTTACGGTTCTGCAACCGTTTCTTTCGTTGCTACGATAACTCGGAACTGCTTTTTAGTATCTGCAGGGCCTGTTTCACGTATCTGACGAGATCTACTAATGAATTGTGTAGTGTTAAAGGGCCGAATTGACGATCAAGTTGTATAAAAAATTCTGCAAACAAAATTTTAAAAATTCTCCGGTCAGACATTTGTTCCCATGAATGATTTAATTTCAAAATAGAGTAATTCTATAACGGCATTTTACCTTCAATGTGATATTTCTCAACAAGATGGTCCGCAGTTTCCCATAGTTCATGCGCACTGATGAGGTACATCGTGCTGTTGCAGGTTTTCTGCATGTTTGAGTACAGCGAACGAGGAATTGTTGTCATCAACTGATTAGGATGATGCGGAGACGGATGCAGCGACGATGATGCAGCCGGAGACGATGTTGGCGAATGCGGAGATGGCGTGCTCAGCTGAGGACTGCTGGCGACAGGGGGTACATCGATTGTAGGATGTCGTTGGAAATGGTCTTGTAGATATTGTACCATTTCCTTCGTCTCGCGCATTTTGATTTTAAATAATTTTAAAGACAACATAGATTGGCACCGCATACTGAAAGTATAAGCAAAACACTCATTATAGACCTTTGTTCCAGGAATGACGACAACTAGTAGACAGACAAAACTGATAAGAACAACTTACCTAAGTACAATAATTTTTGCCTCCATGGGATTTGAATACTCTGCATTACGAGTACGAAATCTGCTACCAATATATCGTATAAGAACCAACGTATCTTTGTACATAGTGAATGCAGCGGTGGAACCGACAGTTCGATCCCGTTCCATAGAGATACCAGTCAAGATAAAGTACAAGCCTGCCTCTAAGTACACCGATGCTTGCGTTGTACTCACTCTCTCACCGTCAGCCTTATGTTTCAATCTTTTAGCTTCCTCCAAATAACTATCCTGGTCCCTGTTGATGGAAGTCGATTAGTGGACATTCAAAACAATTTACTACTAAATACAAGTGGGAGGCCATAATTTAATAGGTTATTTTTACAACATACCGAGAATAGTAATCCTCAAGGTGATCACTCTTCTCAAAGTAACTATAGTACACTGGTTGCGGAGGGACTACAGGGGAAGGAAGATGCGGAGGGTTCAGCGATGAGTCAGGAGCTTGTACCACATCAGATTCTACAGGTGGAGTCCTTGTGGTGCTCACTGACACCGAGTCACAAGACGCGTACCCGAGAACATTAGAGGAAACTTCGCCACACGCAGTGTCTTCTTCGACCTAATAAAACAATCCGACAATGTGAATTAGAATTAACATATTTACATATGCAAACTTGTGTTATGTTTGAATGACATAAGTGTTGTAAACGGACCTTGGAATGAGAATCAGGCTCGTGTTTCGTCTTGGTCTTCTTTGGCGACGATGACTTAACTTTTTTGGATTTGGACCGCTTCTTGCCTCTGAAGTCTATATCTGAACACAAACCATCGGGAGGGACACGACCGGGAGGAGGATTGTGGGTCACAACTGTTGTTTCCTTAGCATCTTTTGCGTGGTCACTGGAGCTGCCCACACGACTAGAATTGTGATGAACTCTCTTCAGAAACAGTTCTGCATTGTTTGAGGTGGCTGCAAGTGGCTCCTTTATTGTCTTCACTCCCTTTTCAGTACTGTCCTTCTCTGCTTTCACCACAACCGGAGGAGGAGGAGCTAGTGGTGGAGGTGGAGGAGGAGCTGGCATCATCGAAGGTTTGCGTTTCAGTTTATTTAAGTTTATTTTGCAAACAAGGGAAGAGAGACTCTTATCCAACTTCCCCGAGAACTCTTCCTTAATTTTAGCTGCTGGAGGAGGAGGGGGAGGTAAGAGTAGCATTGCGTTAGGGATTGACGGTGCCTTTCCAGCTGACGCGGAGCCCGACGCAGCAGATTTTTGATTCTTTTTCCCATGAGATGTTCTGGAGGAGGTGGATGAGTCTTTCTCTTTAGCTCCATCATCTCGCTTCTTCGAGACGACGGGTTCAGTAACACTGGCACCTACTGAACTAGCACTTGCGTCCAACTCCCCGTTGTGAACGCTACTGGAGGTTGTGGAATTGTCTTTGCCCTTTTTTGCGCTATCTTTGGCTTGCACACGATTCGAAGTAGAGCCTCCAGCAGCTGAACTTGGCGCTGTATTTCCGGCGGAAGTGGTACTTGCACTTGTGCTGTTGCTCGCACCGTTGCCATTCGTGCTTGGTGCTCCAGACGATGGAGACTTGCCTAAGTCACTACTACTATCACCTCGCGTTGGACTATCCAACTTTTGTTTAAACATAAACAGTCTTCGAATTGTATCATTCTTGTTTCTATCTTGAATATTATTTTTCTTATTTTTAGCAGCATTTTCTGGTGATGACTCCTCTCCACTCTTTTGTGCAGTCCGTTCTGTGGAAGACGAGCTCCGTTTCCGCTTTCGATTCCCAGCACCAGTAGCATTGGCAATTTTCTCTTGTTCACCAGTCGCAGTCGGTCTGCTAACATCCTTTTTCTGTTTCTCACTTTCTTCTTCACTACTACTACCGCTAAGTGATTTAGTAACCGGGTTATTGGTCGAATTAGGCGTTTTCGCATTCCCTGTATTAGTTGGTGGCTTTGGAGGAACATAAGGCTCCGACTTGACTTCAGCTGTGCTTCGTGTGATTTTGCCTGATCGTAAAAATTAGCAACACATAATTAGTAACGGTGTCCAAATGCCAAAAAAAATTACGCAATTCCCTCTGTGAAACTTACGGGTAGGAAGAGTTACGGTAGTCGGAGTGTCCAAGGGGCTTAAAGACTGTGCCTTATTAAGCAGGGATGTAGAGGAAACAACAGATTCTGTTTTCACGGGGGCATCACCTGGGGAAGTCTCGGAATTGATTGCGTTGACCTGGTGTGCATTTGGTTTGGTATCCTTAACATAAGGAAACGAACATGCGTTGATGAAATACTATTGTATATGCAACATACGTACGTATTTTGATACTAGCGAAAAGATAACTACATTGTTTTTTTGCCGATTATCACGAATCAAGTCAAATCTACAGAAAAAGTGCTTCCTTTTTTGAACAATCACATCACAAGCACATGCAATTCAATAGCTTCACATTTGGAACTATAGTCGTGAGGTAATTTGAATAACTAGCATAACTAGCTAATGTACAGAGCGTCTCAAGTAATATACCTTCGGAGACTTCGATCCTCCAATGGTAGTTGTAGGATTGGCATCTGCTGATGTGCCTCTATAATCGTTCTTTCGTATAAACGACGAAAGGTTCCATCTCGTTGGCGAATTCTATATAAAAGATATAATTGAATTATTGAACAAAATTGAACAAGTATTCAAATACAATGCTGCATGAACAAAGTCGTGGAAAATACCGTATTTGGAGTGATTTTTGGAATTGCAGTGTCAATTTTCTCCCCACCAGCCTGGCTTCCACTACTTGAATCCTCAGACTCAGAATCACTAGTTCCCGATTCGTAGCTCGAGCTACTATCACCACTTGAATCCATCCTTTGCACAGGGGAAGGCACATCCGCCATTCCACTATCTCGAATTGATCTATTTCGAGTCAAATTAAGATACAAAAAATTAGAAGCTTGTAAAACTTGCGCACGTTCTGTATTGTGCCAATATAGATTTTTTTAAAATTCCATTTCCAACTTACTGTACTATTTTCTCTTCACTTTTCGAAGACTGATGTGGCACAAATAAAAAAAATAATATTGCGCATTAGAACATTCATAGTGTTAAAAAATATTGTTTTTACGGGTACCATGAACCAAAAGTTTGTTTATAAGCTTACTCGTCGTTGTGTAAATTTTTTCGTAGAGGTTTCTTTAACAGGCGTCTGTATTGCAGTCAAAGGAGCAGTAACATCCATCATTTCCTGCATAAACCAACAAATATTTAAATACATGTAAATCCAGCCGTTTGTCCCCATTCACATTCTCATGCAGCAATGTAGAGACGCGTCAAAGCGTAAACAAATTAAGTTCAATATCTTCATTTAGTGTATTTAGACACTTGAAAAAATGCTGCTACAAAATGCAAAAAAAATCTGAGACACTTAAAATGTATGACTTCGGAAATAACATACCTTCAACATACTCTCGATCTCCAGCTGACTATCAGCCTGTAACCAAAAAAACGGTGACGCATTATTGAAACCATTTATCATAGAGTCACGGGGAAAGCATTGTTCTTCAACGTGCAACGTCATGCCGGCCAATGAATTGTAAAAGTAGCCTTACGCAGGCACCGGTGCGCAACATTGAGGTCTAATAAAAATTAATATTTAATGCCGAATTCGAATATTGATCCTAGCTAACTTCTTCAGATGTCAATAGCAAGTCTGAAGAATCTGCCAAGAACTTTACGATGTTTACGATGTAGAAAACATGATTATTAAGTTTAAATCGAACTTCGACGCAAATTCGGCAAATTTAACGTCTTCGATTATCGAAGACATTGAATTTGACAAGATGCACGCATAAATATTCCGTTATTGCGACGTTACAAAATCTTGCATATCCCTATACATGGTCAAGTACATAATTAATTAGCGTAAACCCCTTTGCTTTGTGGACTGGACAGGGGCCTCTATCTGAACAATGCTAGGTTTATTAAGCTTAAGCTTTAATTTAGCTCTTCAAGAATGTATGTACCTAAGTATCTAGCTAAATTATTTATTCTGTCTTTTTGAAACGATCAATATAATTAGTGGGGGATAAGCGTCCTGCAATTAGTGAGCCTGAAGGACCAAAATCTTATGCATTTTTAATTCGATAAAAATTCTATCGTACGAATGACATATAACGCCATAAAAAAGTATAGGAAACATTCCTGACTCTGGTTTGCACCCAGCAAACATGGAACTACTTCACAATCATTAATCATTTTATTTAACTCCTTTATTTAAAACCATCTACATAGAACACAATTTTTGTTTATTGTGAATTGTGCCGGTCGTCGATATTGCATTGAGAAATTGAGATCAGTGATGTCCTATACGAAGCGAGACCGTTGCTAGCGGCCAGCGGACACACATAATCATAAAACTGTGATCTTGACATTGCAATTAAGCAAACTTGAATTCAATGGATTTAGGAGAAGACTATAAAAATACAGTTCTACATTTTTTTGTAAGTGAGTAGTGCTAATATTGAATATTACTAAAGTAGGATATAGGCCTAGATTTAAGATTGCATTTGGCTATTCAATGCGTCATCAAATAGAGTAACTTTAAAATTTTGCTTGGTATGATTTGCTTGACCTTGATCGTTTAGAGCTTTTTGTTTAGTATTTACATGAAAATCATTAAAAAAACATAACGCTATCGATAAAACGTTTATTGTGGGCATTACAACACCGCTATTTTGATGTTTCCGTTGTTCTATTAAGCAAAATTGACTGCTTTTTATAACAATGGTTTGCTCTACTCATTCTAAAAAAATCATGTAATGAAAGGCTACACACTACATTCAAAAAATACTGATACCATTCGATGTTATATGTGATGAAGTAAGATAAGATAATATATGAGAAAACTTACACGTTCGAGAGCTGGTTTTCGGTTAGATGATACATGTCTGGAGTTCTTGTCATCAGCACCACTGGCACTTTCATGTGATTCTTTATTTAGTAAAGCATTACTTACAGTCTTAGCACTGGAGACATTCGAGGATCCCTCTGAGCTCACATCAGTTAAATTAGAAGGTGCACTACTGTTACTGTTATTAAAACTTAACCCAGTTCGGCGCACTTGATTATTATTAATAGCACTACTATTGTTTGTGTGTCCGGAGTTTGTGAGATTACTGCTGCTGCTGCTGGATCCGCCAACAGCAGCAATGACTTGGGAAGCTGATGACGGATTAGAATTGATAGTAGAGTGATTAGAAGAATTGGTTTGTTGAGTTGATGATTGGCTATGAGATATCCCTTTTTGGTGCGAATTTCCAGCAGGTCGAAAGCTACCACTTGACTGTGTCAAATTAAATTCCGAAGAAGTGGTAAGACTATTGTTACCAACAGCGTTGCTATTGTTGGCGTTATTGGAGGAGGTGAACAAATTTCTGTGGTGACTCTTGCCGGTTGGTTCTGCTACTGCGGACGATCCTGGCTTTCCAGCGACCAACGGGGAATGGAAGTACGGCTTGCTGCCTTGGTCAGGAGTGTGCCCTGGTATCAAAGTTTGCGGAGGCTGTCTGGTAGCGACTGGAGTTCCAGGCAACGATCCTTGATCTACACCTATCAAATTTCCTAAACGTCGAGACGAAGTATCTAAAATCAAATGGCGAACTGTGTCGAAGCTTCCCAAAGTATTCGCGATTTGTGCACTGGTCGAATCATCGGATGGCTTAACCTGCGAAATTCAAGAGAGAAAGCATAAGTTGTAGAGTTGTACCATATAGGCAGTCCATGAAAAAGTAGTTATATTTCTTCCACTTCCGATTTTTTTTAGAAAAAATTACCTTAACAGGAGCGTGAAACAAATCCTGGGCGCCTACACTGATATCCTTGTCATCATTTGGAAGCATCTGTTGCCGTTCTTGCCGCTGTCTCTCCCTCAGTCTGTCTCTGTCTCGCTCTGAAATATTCAGAAAACCATCAGCTCGTAAAATATTAAAGATGACATTTGCGAAATTTATACTATGCGAAATGAGGCACGCTGTAAAAAAATCGGTCATGCACCATGAAAAAAGTTACTTTTGTCACACACCTTGCAACAATCGCTACAAGTCTTCGAGAGAGAAAAACTAGCGTGGTTCATTTTTTTATATCCATAGAACAAATATACAACAAAGGTAAGTAGAATGCAAGCCTAACTATAAATTCCGTTGAAAAAGCTCTTTCTCCCTACTCTAAAGCCTCAACTATTTACTTTTTTTCTGATCGCATTAAACTTTCTTTAGAACACACAAATTTCGCTTGGTTTAGTTTTGGAAATGGAACAGGAATTCTGAGTATGGGAAACATGACAAAGGTTTTTTTTATAAATTTTCTTATCTTCTGTAATAACTACACACCCGCACTCCTACAACCTCTGGTCCTTCAAACACTCTCAGATTTTTTTTGAAACATATCCATGCAAATTTTTGTTTGTTTTTTTGCAAACCGTGCAATACGAGTTTCCCTTACCTTCCTGTTCGAAAGCACTATTTGTGTTAAAAAAATAAGATCCTATACGCGCCTCCATTTTAGTGGGCGAGAAGAGGAAGAGTAACTTTCTAAAGGAGCTGTCACAGAGAGTAAAAACTTTTGATTAAGGCCAGCAAAACATATCTGCACCACAGCGTGGAAAGTTTCTTTCTCCTCCTTGTATTTTTTGCTTGTTTTTATAAAAAAGGAAGCTTCGAGACAACGTGACGTTTGGATAAGCATTACAAACAATTTTCGTCGGAGCCATATCCACAGACCACGTTGAACACATGATCCCTCTGGACGAAAAATGTTAATTTTTTTGAACAATAATATATATGTTTTACAGTAGATTTGTGGTGATTAACATACTTGAATTTGTCGTGATCCACCGACTCATTTAAATGGCAGTATCACAACAACTTTCTCAGGCTAACACAATGCAATGCAAATGAAGTAGGAGAGAAAAAAAACAAAATATATTAAGATTTCTTCTAAAGGATTTTAGGAGGATGATAGGACCGTCGTCGACAAGAGTGTAGTGGAGAAGACACGCGAAAGAGCCGGACTGCTTGCTATATCGTCTCTTGAGTCGTTTTGTGAGCCTCGATAGAAGAGATAAGAGCGAGTGCATTTAAGGAACCTCAGTTTCTCTCTACGCTTAATGCTGCACTAAACCACGAGAGTGTGTTAAAAACTTAAGTACAGGAGTAAGTCGGTTGTGGAGTGGAGGTAAAAATTTTCCGTGTCGCTGAATGGAAGAAAACACACTACATTAACAGAAACTATACAAAAGGACGTCTTGCAAAATACGTGTGGTGTGAGCATGTTGCATATTATACTGTTGTTTAACTGTTTTATCGGAAAATGTGCATAGATATGCACAAGAAGATGTAGAATCCGGTGGTTGTGGGTAAGACGAGAGCAAGGAATAATCATTCCACCGAACCATCTTTAGGAATGCCATGCTAAGGGAGACGAAGAAGAAGAAGGTGTTTAGGTAAATCACAGAATCCCACTTTCTACAGTGAACTAATATTCCTATCTTCCATCAGCCAGAACGTAGTAATTTCAATTTCTTTCTCTTTTGCAGGCAGTTGCATTGTAGCATTTTGCGCAAAAGATTTTGCACACACGACAATTGACATAAATCTCATTCGCTCATGTCAATCTCATATCCGGATTATCCTGTTCCTTTTTGCTCATCGCTCGACTTTTGTATCCCTCTTTTTTATATCCTTTCCTCCGTAGACAAAAATCAAGTCGATTTTGTGGTGAGTATGGAGAAAGTTAACGAACAGAATTTTTTTTGCAAGGAACGTGTCCAAACTTTCAGCACGGAATCGAGTGGAGACTGAGAGTTAAATTTGTTTTATGTCTGATGCACTATGCTGGTAAAAACACATATGCGTTCTCATTTTTTTCATAGTTTTCTCCGTAAATGTATAGAAAGAAGGTGAAATGTGAGAGCTTTTTAATTACCTCTGGCAGACTGTTTATTTGGAATGCCATCATGACGAGATGAGCCTCGCAGCATATTTTACCAATTGCTGGAACATTGATCTAGGCCTAGGCTCTAAAAGAGTCACAGGCTTTTGTTTTTTAGGACATCGGTACAGGTATTTTGAAAACTGAATATCTGCTTATCCTTGGATTTGCATGTTCACGAGGAAGAGCCTGTGTTGTTGAGGGAGGATGCTGGGCAAGAGGAGCTGGAAAGTACTTTTTTCTCTCTCGCTTTCTTGTATGTGGAACTTTTTTTGCAGAGTCCTGCTGGTGAAATTTCGAAATCGAACACGGGTATTTTTTTCGAAAATATAGGAAGATGTGATGATAATATTAGTGATGATAGTGATGATGATGGTGATGAGGAGATGATGGTCTTTAGGTTTAGGGAAGTTTAGATTGTTCGCTACTGCTGTTGCATTTTTACTTTTTACTATATCTGCTAGCTATCACTATATATTTTATTTCATACTCACTTTACTGCCTCTCTCTTCTCTCTCTTTTCTGCCTTTGATACTTTACTTTGGCAGATAGATAATATTATGCCAATGCAATACTATAATATCATTATATAGGCTACAGGGCACTACTAATAGCAAGTAAGGAACCCCAGTATTCATGGTATCAATCCAACACACTACTTTATAAACTTCACACAGTACAGTGAAA
>JAQFZW010002643.1:0-16164 GCA_034687055.1 Heteromurus nitidus | reverse complement strand
AGCCGTGCTCCAGAAACCCGGACAGATTATGTCTTTAGCATAGTTTAGGATAAAATTTAATAAACAGCTAAATTGAGCCATAAACATAAACTCCACGATGCATATAAAAATTGTGTGGTTCTTGTTTATAATAAATTTTGAAATTATTGGCATCTTTGGGGAAAAGGAGAATGACTTTTGTAAATAATAATGTTCTCTCAAATACTTGCTATATATGGAGCTGCGAGAGGAATCATCAACTTTATCGCATAATTTCATCACTGAAATCCCACCAGTTGCCTCATCGCCTTTCTCCCACGACGTCCATTCATCATGATCATGATCATCAGAACTAGACTAGTTTCAACAGCAAAGTCTAGCTTAACAATTGGCAGGTTTTAAGTGGCTCGCCGGCGCAAATAAATGGCATGGTTACATCACATTAAAACGAATTTAACAATGAGTCTTCATCGGGGTTTTTTCCCGCAAGTTTGTTTTGTCTTATTAACTCGACTTTTTATTATTATTATTATGTATTACATTTTTTCCGTTCCCACTACCCACATTTGAGATTAGAATAAAACCCATACTGCAATTATGTAATGAAACTTGTTCTATCCACTACATACTGCACGCTTGCTGTCTTCCTTTTTCTTGTAAAATTCCTGGATTTGATCGAGCGTGAGACATTTTGTTTCTGGGATGATGGCTACCACGAACAAGCATCCGAACGCAGAAAAGCCTGCGAAAGCGGCAAAGAAGTATTGGAGGGGCACGTGGTCACTGAGAAGTTGGAAGAGTTGCGTCACCACAAAGGCGGAACCCCATTTCACTACGTTTGCTACTGCGGAGCAAGGCCCTGCGAGGAAAAGCACAAAAGAATGGTCTAGGGTCAAAGATTTTAGTAAAATTTAATTAATTAAAAAGGCATTTCTTACCGACAACTCGGGGTGGGAGAATCTCTGAAAGAACAATCCATACGACGCTTCCCAGGCCAAAGGAAAAGGCGAGCAAGTAGATGATGATGGCAATCATGGGAACCAGCCTCAAGCTAGGATATTCTGTGAGCATCCACCACCGATGAACGGTATCATCATCATCGCCATTCGCATAAAAATGGAAGGAACACGCAGCCAGAGACAAGGTCATTGTGGCAAAGGATGAAATGAGCAACACTCGCCGCCCGTACTTGTCCACCACGAAGCTTACGGGGATTGAGGCGATCATCTGAACGACAGCAACAAGCACAGTTGCAACGTTCGATGAAATCAGCTCGTTTCCTCCGGTCGACTCGAAGATCTGCACGGTGAAGAAGGTGATCACATTCACTCCGCAAAATTGGGTGAGCAGCATCAACATGAAGACGGAAAGGGTTGGTTTCCAGAACTCTGAAGAAAGCAAGTATATTCGCCAAGGTAGTATTTCAGTTCTTTCTTCTTCCATTTCCATAGTTTCAGGGGTATCCACAGGCACGTCGAGCTAAAGTTTACAGACGGAAATGTTTCACGATGTCCCAAATCCAGAAAACATATCTTTCGGGTATGTTGGCTTGATCCTACCTGAGTTGAATTCACGGTATTTTTTGTGTTGCGGCGAGAGGATCCAGGGAGTCCCTCAACTTGCAACCATTTCGAAGCTTCTTGAGCCTCGTCGTCAAACCCATTTTTGCTCAAGTGAACGGGTGATTCTGGAATGAGGAGAAGGAGGAAGCCGTACGCAATTGGGTGCAAGGCACAAAACAGGGCTGCCTTCTCAGCGTCCACCAAGCCGCCCACTGAATATCTTCAAAAAAAAATTTAGTTTTAAATAAATTCTGGTTTGACTTAAAAAAGACGAAGAGAATTCTTACGAGAAGACTTTGCCGAGGTTGATCATGAAGAGGAAGATGGACCCAAGCCGGCCTCGGTTTGAAGCTGAAGCAATCTCAGAAATGTAAACTGGGACGACGATGCTGCACCCACAAGAACCTAGCCCGACGAGAATCCTGCAGAAGTAGACTAGACTCGGTTGGGATGCGGTGGAGAGGAGCACCCACCCAGGGAGCGAGACAACGAAGGCGAAGATGATTAGCGACTTGCGTCTTCCTGCCAAGTTGACCATGAAACCGGCGAGGGGGCAAGCAAGCATCGCGCCCACAGTGAACAGCGAGGCCATCCACGACTTGTGCTCAAGTGTCAACTCTCCCAGTGCCCCACTTCGAGAGTAGCTCGGCAGCGCAGTGGCACTCCACGCGAGTCCATTTCCGAGCCCGAAGCCGCCGAATGTCGCTGTTGGATTTGGACGAGAGAGAACATTGGAAAATCTATTTTGAATTTAGAAATTTGAACGATAAGCTACTCCGTACCGATAACTGCGGCAATCGCTTGGTTGAACTTGAATTGGTCCCATCCGCCACACATTCTGATTCTAGGGCTGCGAGGAATTAATGAGAGGGCTTCAGCAGTGCGTGAGTGAGTGAGATTTGCGTCCTTCCTCGTCTGGAGAAGATGTGCGCCGTGTTTTGGTATCACTCAAAATGGGCACAGCGTGAAAGTTTTCCTTTTAATGTTTCAAGTAAGATAAAATAAGTTCACACGCGTGTTGCCCAACTTGTAACTGTGGCAGTGGAAATGAAACAAAAATTTGAAGCAAATCATTATATAATAATTTTTATGAATATTTTTGCATAATGTGTTTTATTATTTTTACATGCTTTAAACTTATTATGTTTTATCAATGAAAACGATTCTCACAGGAAAGGTAGCATATATTCATAAGGTTGTCCGGACTTACTATTTTATTTTCTACCTTGAAATGAATGGAAAATTGTTGTTTTCACGGCGATAGATAAATTACAAAGATTGGGCGACAGCTCTAGAAGTGTGTTTTCCTGGCCCAACTGAAAATTCCAGAATATTATGTCTCGTATCACAACTCCGCATTTGTAAAATTTTCCTAAATAAGGTTTAATGTATGACGTCACGCTCATGTCTGCAGATTCATGTGCAAATTGTTCAAATTTTCCTGTTTTAATGTGGAATACTCGAAGATATTAAGCATTCTACTTCGGAAGGAAAGGAGTCTAATGAATTGAGAGCTCAACTCAATCAGATATGCTCTCGCGTAGATGGTAAATATTAAAGAGACACAGGATGAGCACAGGTTTACTGGTACGTGGTACGGGACGCTAAACAAATTCCCGTTGACGCAAAAAAAATTTTTTGATTAAAAGGCTGAATTGGGTACCAAAATGACGGGAATCACGCCCTGATAACGAATACGAAATTACTTTGATTGACCTGTTTCGAAGTTATAGCGCGCGAAATGTTCAAATTTCAAAAGTCTTCAAATCACACCATATGGGATACCAAAATAACGGGAATCACGCCCTGATAACGAATATGAAATTAGAAATTAATTTTATTGGCCAGTTTCGAAGTTATAGCATGCGAAATGTTCAAATTCAAAATTCGTCAAACTCAACGATATGGGATACCAAAATGACGGGAATCACGCCCTGATAACTAATATGAAATTTGAACAAAAGATTTTTTGACGGTTGACCCAATTTTACAATGTCGCCGATTTCTCGAAAACTGTTGCTCATTTCCAAAATCTGACTTCATTGTCGTCATCTACACCCCAAATAACGTCTACTTACATATTTTAATTCTGAAATTGGCCAGAAAGTTTTAAAACAAAATTGGAATATTCCAAAAAAAATTATTCAAATTTCAGAATTAAAATATATAAGTAGACGTTATTTGGGGTTTAGATGACGACGATGAAGTCAGATTTTGAAAATGAGCAATAGTTTTCGAGAAATCGGCGACATTGTAAAATTGGGTCAACCGTCAAAAAATCTTTTGTTCAAATTTCATATTCATTATCAGGGCGTGATTCCCGTTATTTTGGTATCCCATATGGTGTGATTTGAAGACTTTTGAAATTTGAACATTTCGCGCGATATAACTTCGAAACAGGTCAATCAAAGTAATTTCTAATTTCTTATTCGTTATCAGGGCGTGATTCCCGTCATTTTGGTACCCAATTCGGCCTTTTAATCAAAAAATTTGCGTCAACGGGAATTTGTTTAGCGTCCCGTATCAGTATATACATTATCTAAATATTGCCACCGTGATAAATGATAAATGCATATACTAGGTAAGCTCCATAGACGCTTCTTCCCAACGGCTGGAGGAAAATTTCTCGAGGAAGTGCAAATTTCCACAAATGTGACCTTCCAGAGTCAGTCAAAACTTGGTCGAGATAGTCACTAGTCGTCCCGTGAGGAAACTTGTTGGCGAGTGCATTCAAAGGATGTTCCTCAAGCAGATGAGCTCTTCCCGTTTCCAGAATGTTGTAAATCTGCCGCTACAACAAAAGCCGCAGTTGTAATCGCCTCTCTCTTCCGCTGGAGTTGGAAGTGGGCCTCAACCTTCTTTAAGAAATCTTTTCTTTCTACCTCTAAATTGAAATTCAGCTGATCTATCTTCGTATCCTCACCCAATTTCAGAACGACTTTGTCTAAGATGCCTCCTCATCAAATGGCATCTCAGAACGGTCCCCGTGTAATGTGTAGTCCCCTGATGAGTCGTTGAGCAGAACCGACATTGATATATTTTTACACAGGATGGGTTGTAAGCATATGAATAAGTCTAGCTTCATTGTTGGCGAAAAATCCATTACAAAAGTCACACGGGACTGCGGTTCTATTAGATAACCACTTTTTTGCATTGGGATCTTCCTCCACCACTGGACCACTTGTACGCTCGAAGTTGAGTCTTCTTCTGATTCATCATTGCCGTTTATGCTGTCCTCCACCTCCCCATCAATTTGTACCACTTCATTAACTCGCTGGCCAATCAAAGATTCGTTGTTGGTGTCAACATATGTTAGCATTTCATCGTCCCAATCGTCATTCACATCAAGCCAGGGAGCGCTGGAACTAATCCTCTCGGTCTCTGCACCTAAACAAATCATATTTACATAATTACAGCAAAATCTTAATACAAACCAGCGCAAAGTGAGAGGAAACTCGAGCAGTAATTGATTAATTCAATTGTACCTTCGTCTGTTGAGGTGGAATCTCCATTGGGGATGTCACGAGAAGATCCCAGCATTCCCGACGCCGCCCGACAATCGTTGTCGTTTACTGGAAGAAGGCAGGTGATCACATCACGAACACGTTTCCCATTAGTGGAGCCGGTTTTTATCTTAATAATTGTCTGGGCTGCGTCACTACTTTAAGGGCCATTTCATGTGCATGAATGTTAGAATTATCCTGTGCGCCACCGAAACCCACAATCGCACCCTCGGACGATGTCATGTCCTACACCATGAAAAGAACTTTAATTAACTAATTAATTAGTTCTTTTCATGAGTTTTTCGGTGGCGCGCAAGGTTGTCTTTTCGGGCAAAGGATCGGTCACACACGCTGCAGATGTGGACACCTTGGCATTTGCAGCGTGCCTTTGCCGGGGTCGTGGTGTGGAGAGTCCCACAGAACCCGCAGGTGTACTGCGCCAAGGATCGAGCCTTCCCGTCTTTCCTTAATGGAGGAGCGGTGGAGGGTTTGTCATATTGTCCGGATTCAGCAGGAGTCACGTCGCTTCCTTCCTTGATGGGAGTTGCTGCTTCGAATTCTAAGTTACCTTTATGAGAGTGTGCCGTTGTGTTGATGACATCGCCGTTGATAAATTCGCCTTCGTCCTCTTCCAGTTGACAGGGAAGGAGCTCTACTTTGACAACCATTTCTTCCAGACTCACATTCAGGTCTAATCTCTGATCCGAAGTTGATTCTTTATCACGTCTAGAAGGAGGAGTTGATGGTCCTGGCGCTGAAACTCTGGGGAGAGATGCTTGGCCGATTTTATGTGCGCCTTAAAACACAATAAAAACACAATTTTAAAGTTTTATAAAATAGGAAAATAAATAAATTTATCCCTTAGCTATCAACCCATTAAATTATCCATACATACATTTTACTTTCATCTCCCTCCTGATATTCTCGACCACACTTGCATTAACCTTGTCACTGTCGATAAACTGTCCTGTTCCAAATCGCCTTCCAAATTCCATTTTCCGCTCGGACTCCTCGTCACCCGTATTCATCCGCTGGTTTAATGTCTGCACAATCTGGTCCATTTGGAGTTGAGTCACCTCCCACAGTTTATACAATTTCCAGAAATTGTTTACTTCCGACGAGCAATCATCGCACAGGCTTGCAGCTAAAGTGACGCTGCTATTCGATTTGAAACCGGCGTCAGGTCCAAGGAGGAGAGTATACGATTTGAAGATTTCTAAAGTATTCACCTCCAAATACTTGAGGAGCATATTCAGTGAAGTCGACGGTTTGTAGAAGGAGTTTGGAGGAGCATAGTTGCCATCACCACTGTCTACAGCTTTCAGACATAAAATACACAAACCCTTTGAATCCACCTCGAAAAGTTTGGAATTTGAAGCCATTTTCAGTCACGGCGGCAGGTATTAGGTGTCAGGGGGTGGTAACCACTTGGAAGATGACCTTCACTGTGATGGATATTATTAGTAATTAATTGATGAATGATAAACAAAACACAACAACCAACAACAATTAATTCATTGTTCACTCGCTTCTGACTTCACAAAACGTGGATTTTTGTGCACGGCCAGAGTCACAGTTTACAGTCAGCTGCTGCTGCTGGTATTATGCAACTTTCACCAAGTTTCACTTCATATTTATTAGTTACAGTGGGCAGCATTTGTTTCGCAATGCCCCATGTATTCAAATAATACGACGCGAAGAACATCACAATATTTATTTGTGTACATGAATGTTCCATGCAACAATCATGAAAAATCTACTGAGCACACCCAAGCACCGAATCTCGGAATCTCCCAGCACAGAATTTGACCCTCCAGAGCACCGAATCTTCCAGCACCGATGTTTCCCCTCTACAACACCGAATCTTTTTCACTCTTCAGCACTGAATTTACCAGCACCAAATATTTCCACTCTAGAGCACCCAAACTTTTTTACACTGAACAGCACCGAATTTACCAACACCGATATTTACACTCTTCAGCACCGATTCTTTTTTCCACCCTTCAGCACCGAATTTACCAGCAACGATATTTCCACTCTAGAGCACCAAATCTTTTTTCTACTGTACAGCACCGAACTTACCAGCAAATTAAAGATGAAGAGTTACTCAGAACCAGAACTAAAACATTTTATTCCATAACTTCATTCCTCCTAAAATAAGCTATGTATATATACATAGATGGGTCCGCCTGTTCACAACGGACATACACATAAACAAATCCCCCTTGGACAAATAAACACGTACAGGGTGAAGATGTGTGTCTCGAGAGAGCCTGCTTCAGTGCACAAACCAAAGTTAAGAAAGACGAAAAGATCTGGCAGCGCAAGATCGTTCACCCAGCAGTATTTGTGGCATTTGTGCTTTCCCAAACGCGCATATTTCTCTCCTAGCCGCAGTTTTTGGTCTCCTATAGTTCAAATACGAAAATAGCTTAAAGTGTACGTGCTGCTGGAAAGTATTGCTATTTACCCATACTAGATACAAAAAGGGTTTAAAATTCGGTTTGTACTTTCTACGGCACTGAATTTCAATCAAATGAAAATTTGAAATGAATAAAGTCAGTGATACAAAGCTTGTGTGACATTGGTACTATGACGTACGATTACTCTGCTTACACATACCTAATTTGTGATAAACTTAGGGCAATTTAAATGATCGGATTCAAGTGTTGGATATCGCTTTAAAAAAATTATTTTCATTACACAGTACGAACTTGAAATGAGATGATTACCAATTACATCTGTCGACAAACTTGTTTTAACGTCTTAATCTTAATTTTAGGCATGGGTGTAAAAATAATACTATAGGAAGTTGTTTTCGGAGGGTTATACGACCTTCATACATGGCTTTGTAGTTTCAACGCGAGTA
Organism: Heteromurus nitidus; assembly: GCA_034687055.1. Classification (NCBI taxonomy): domain Eukaryota; kingdom Metazoa; phylum Arthropoda; class Collembola; order Entomobryomorpha; family Entomobryidae; genus Heteromurus; species Heteromurus nitidus. Next base: position 8,251 of record JAQFZW010002643.1, on the reverse strand, counting down.
AATCGAAGAGACAGCCGCACGCGAGCACGGGTTGCGGAATCGCGTTAGGTCCGAGAGGAACACCATAGGGAACAAGTGTGTAGCACATGAGCCATCAAACGACACTGAAGCATAAAAACTCCATTAATGCGGTGTTTGGAACTCAACGTAAACAACGAGCTTACTACCAGCCTGATAGTAAAACGATTTGACGATGACGAAGAAAATATATGAAGAGCAGAATCCTTTCTTGATCTCGACGTTTTTGTTAGGATCTAAGCGTGACCTTCCGTCGCGTATTAGAACTATGTTTTTATATCATTCACTACGCATGCGACACAACGGAAAGATATGCACAACAAACTCATGCCTCAGAATAATCCATGTTCTTGTGTACGCCATGCCTTTCGTATTCAGTTTCTATATATTTACTTGTGACTTGTATTTTATGCTTGCTTGTGCGCCTTCTGTGCACATAATTCTTGTAAAATCACTCTTGTTCTATCTTTTCGTACGTACGTACACAGTTTTTTACCTTTCCTTATTTTTTCTTGACATTACCTTTTTTACTTCAAATTAAAGTCGCAAATTAATTATTAAAATCAAAATTAACCTTAAACCTTTACTGAGTACAATTATCTGCAAGAGTCATAATTAATTCCTCATTAATTATTCACAATTTGTTACAATTCTTCGAATCATTATTTTGAAACACACGTCATCCAATCAGCACTGATTTCATCAGTCATTACCTTTCTCCTCTCATTTCCTTAAGTCATTTTATCCTAACTATATCAACTTCGTCATTGACATTTCTACATCATCCAGGCAGTCCCTAAACCTTTATCGTTTCTCCAATTCTCAACATCAGGCCAGGCAGCTCACATAGTCACACCTCAAAACATTCATCTGCACATGCGGTGTGGTGTATGTATAGTGTGAGGAATGGGGCCAGATATGTTTATCTGTATGGTATTAGCACGTTTCAGACATAAGACACATTCAAATCCACACGTACTTTTGTTTTGTAACAAGAAACCCTACGTGTGAATGAGACTTTATCGTTATGTTGTGATTTTGGCATAAAGGAACTTTTACTCCTGAATAAACCAGAAGGCAATTCTCCAGTACAAGGTATGAATGCATGTTACACCTGTTTTAGTTCTACAACAAATGGTGCGTTATAAATACATATGTATTAAAATTAACATACTAATTTATGGAAATGTCACAGTGGACTAGTTTACCACTGGTAGGCAACAAAAGTGTGCAAGTAAAGCTCGGTTATTTTCCACCCGAAATTACGGTGTCCAATGATGTATGTAAATACAGCAAGGTTGATGAACGCGTGCGTTCGAAGATTGTTGCCGTCGTTACAACGTTGTTTATTTCGAATTTTGTTAAATGTGTTTTTATGTATATGTAGTTGAATAACCTTTGATCTTTTACTCTTTTTACCTGTTTTTCTTGAGAATAGTCATTCATTCGCGAGATGGTTGTGTGTACTCAAATAGGTTAGATTCGTTGTACGTTTCATGTCGGGATAGGATTTGCATATCCGAGTCCATATTGTCATTTTCTTGTATTTGGGGCCGAGTGCCATATTTGAAGGTTTTGAGGTCACTGCGGGGCCTTACTAAAGTCATTGTTAATTTGATAAACTTTGTAGTCTGTCATTGTAATTATAGTTTAGTACGCTAACTAGTTGAAGCAGTCTTGTTTGCTCTCCGAACGTACTTTGCTCGCCCAACTCTTGCTCGCCCAACTCATACCGCGTTCGGCAATAATACTTTGCTGGACAAATGATTAGGTGAAAGCTCATGCACGAGCACAGTTGATATAGTTTAAGTTTTCATGAGGAACCATGAATAGGTGTGCTACAACAAAGAAAATCATAAATGCGCAAACTGCACAAATTTTCGAGTGGCAATATCAACTATTAGGGGAATAGGATATGGTTCTTAACTGATGTAGAAGGTATATTTGATTGATTTTTACAGGAAGAGGAGCCAAATAACTCAAATATCGTACAGATGGTTTCGGCATTGTGCCAAAACATCATTAACGTAAGTACGAAAATAAGTGACCCGAAGTGTGGGAACAGGATTTTCCATAAATTTAATATTTATATTTATTATTATAGAATTTAGTCTTAGTGTCGACTCCAAAAGATAAGGACCCAGTCATACCCGGGCCCTCCAATGCCCAAAACAAATAATTTCTTGTAAGGAAGCAGACAATATTTTTTGGATTGGACCTAAGCACTAAAAAGTTTCAAGGTTATACCAATTTTGGGGTAAATTATTTTCTGGTTAACACAATCTATTGGTCGAGATTCGTCGATTTGTAGAGTGGAAATATCGGGTGCTGTGGAGGGTCAAATTTGGTGCTGTAGAGTCGAAGATTCGGGACTGAGGAGTGCTCACCTGCTACTTTGCCTTTGGTTTTTTATGTGACAGAGAAGGTTTAAATTGTCGCTTTCGGGTCCGAACTTGGACAGGATGAACAATAGTAGAACAACAGAACAAAGGAAAATTTTCATGCAAATTCAGAGAAATCAATATTATGGTGAAAATCGTAATTTGAGCGAGTAATTTTATTGAACCTTTTGTTTTTATAATTTATAATGGCGCTAAAATTTGGTAATCTCGTTTAGAATTTTGGTCATGTTGGATCAAAACCAACAAGTTTCTCGGCACAGTACATTAGTACTTTTCGAAGGTTTTGAGTTTGTATTTTCCATTCCACGAATCCTAATCAAATGTGGCTTCTCCAGACGCCATACGCCTTATTTCCATGGTTGGAAAGCTCGTAATGCATTAAACGCCGTCTCACTTGTCTGGAAAATAAGTCAAAAGTTAAATATTCCAACACCAATTTGATTCAATCAATGAATTCAGTTGTTGATACCTTCCACGTTCCAGTTTGAATAAAGCATCGTTGAAGCGTAACATTGACTTCTCGCAGGCATGACATTTTCAAAAATCCTTCCAAAACAGAGGCGTCACTTATCACGTCAGATTGAGCAAGAGTTAAAGCTTCCAGACTTTCCAAATCAGTGATGTTGGGAAGTCGCTCCTCCTCTCCAGGAACTATTCCAGTGATCCCTTCATTATCAATTTTCCCTTCCAAACAAGGGACATTTCTCAAGTCCCTCAAGTTTTTCCAATTTTGGCACAAGATTCTCAGGGATGAGTTTGAAAGTTGTCCAGCGAAAATCACCACGTTTGGCATCACCTTCACCAACACTTTCATCACTTCGTCAGGCATGTTTGAGATGTAGCATTCATAACGGGCCCCAAGTTCGAACTCTTGAAGGAGTGGCAACCTCACATCCTCCAGTCGTGTCAGATCCGTCCCTCCCAGCATCTGCTGCTCGGTGGGCTGATGCAATTTCAATTTCACCAAATTCGGGAATTTCTCGAGGAAGTGCAAGTTTCCACAAATATGTCCTTCCAGAGTCAATGAGGTTAAGGCGTAAAATGGTCCCGGCTGACAAGGAAAGTCTTCACAAAGGTGAACCCCGTTTGTACGGTGAAGTGAAGTGACAAGCTCTGGCAATGTTTCTCCATGAAGTAGAAACACATGTGAAAGCAGACCCCTTTGCCTTTCATCATCTCCGAAGCGACCAAAGTCAATGTGTAGGATCTGGATTTTTAGTGAGGGAATTTCCATGAATTGAGTAATGTATGTGAATTCGAACTCTGACCTGAAAAAACATTAGCAAATATAAGTACATGCAGGATGGCCATCGTCAAAAATCGATGAAGCATCTTTTGAGAGAGAGTCAATTGAGTCAAACATATGACTATCTTACATGCGTCCCGGTGCCAGATTCAATTCTTCAATGATGATTTTCGGTTGCTTTTGCAGTTGTAGGCTGAAATGTTGAGAAGATGGATTTGCGATGGTGCCAAAAATATCCGCCGAGCAGTTGACAAAGTGTATTTCAAGCGTCTAGGAGAACAAGAGTAGAGTAGTCGGTAGTTTACAAAACAATTTTTTTGGAGTTTTGTTCCAGAATTCCAGAAATATTTAGCAATAATAGAGCAATACCTCGATTTTTGGAAAATGTTTCAAGAAACGGTTCCAGTTGCAAGGCAAACACAATAATCTCCCCACCTCCACATGTTTCAATCTGTACTGCTGCCCACGATCAGGGGGCCCAAATTCATCCACAGCTTGCGAGGTACTCACGTCGTCGGATTCCAGGACCTCGTGCAAAGCGCTGGTCCATGATCTCTCGGCTCTATTGTCAGGTGTCAGGTGTCGTTGTCAGTTTTTCTCTCAGCGTCGGTATTCCTTTGCAATGTCAAACAAACACGAGCAGCTGACTATTTGTCACCTGTTGCACAATCGGGCACGTGGTTGTATGCATCTTCCTTCATCCACAGATTCTCTCACTTTTGCCCCAGCTGACTCTAAAGTGACGAGGGATTCCAGTCGGAGAACTCGATCTGTAAACAAAAACAAAAACACTTGTTGATTCCCTTTGTTTTGATATTTTTTATTGCGACCAGGTCCCCCCGACCTGACCCGAAATCACACTTTTCACTCGCCATTTGAACTTCGAAATTGAAATGACCTCAGAATGTACTCCCTCCACTGCACTGTTTGCGATTCCGGCTTCTCCAAACGGAAGGAGTGGTTGCACCACCTCCTCCAGCCCAAACATCAAAACATAGCGAGGCTCGAGATTATGGAGTGGGATGAACAAGTGAAACAATGCGTTCTCGTCATGTTCTCCACTTTACAAATCCCTGTCGGATGTGACGACATTCTCCAGTATTTTTTGGAGGTTCATAAAAGTATGGTGGACGGAGATGGAGAGATTATTGTTACTGACTTTGTGTGGTTTCCTTCTCAGCCTGGAGTGGGATTCCTCCAGTTTGAAAGCAGGTAAGTTGTAGTTTGTATCTTGTATCATAAATTGTTCAAAAAAGATTTAAGCAATTTAAATTAAGTTTAGTTTAGTTTAATTTATACATTTTTGGGACAGGTCGAAAGTGGAGCAAGTTATCTCAGACATTTGTAAACCTGGACTTGGCCCTGGACTTCAAGTTCGTATCCTCAGTCACTTGATTCAGCTAAAGAAAGCAATTGACTTTCCAACAATCGAATGTGAGTTTAAAATTGGGACAACAGATTCCAAATTAAAAGATGATTTCCCGTTGTTGTTAGTCATTGGTCATATTGATTGATTTAAACGGTTAAGTTAATTTGTAACCGAAATATTATATTGATTTTAATAGGGCACGATCTTTTTCCTGGAGTGGATCATAGTGCTTTACATTTGGGGACATTGGAAAATAGTGTTGTGGATTTAACTCAAATTAAAACCGAAATAATCGCCAATGATGAAGACGACGAGTCTTATGAACAAGTTTTTGATTCATTCATTTGCTCAAAACAAGAACAGGAAGAACAACCCAAATCAATAAGGGACGAGTTACACGCCCAATTCCAGGCAATTGAAGAACGGATGGTGATCCCTGCAGAGAGACTTGCTGTTGCAAACGACGTGACGAAGTGGATGAAGCGACTAGTTTCCACTGAATATCCCAAGTGTGAGGCGCACATGTTCCACAATTACTACTTGCATCTAAGGAATAGTATTGAGCCTAATTTCCGTATGCACCTTTTTGTATTTGTGTTGCTGAAGAAACGTGAGTTTAAAATGAATCATTTATTTGGAAGCTGATTGACGTTTATTTTTAGTGACGAAGCTTTGTTGGTTCCGGTTTTTAGCATATTCGGAAGAGGCTAGAGGCGCCAAAGAAGTTCTAAAAGGGTCAAACAAGAAGATTCTGAATGGGTTGCTCCAGTCAATGGACGGTGGTTACGAATTCCACCACAAACAATCCAACATGGAAATTTTTCTCACATCGAATACTAAAGCACTGCCCCAAGTTCAGTCATGTCGGTTGCTGCTCTACCTGTGCAAGTTCGACATCAGAGTCAAACCACTGCTGATGGTGATTCGGTACTGGGCGTCCACAAATAATGTTTGTACTTCCGGTGCAAAGAGAGACGTGTACGACCCCCCTGACTTTTCTGAGCTGGACTGGCTCGTCATCTTCTTCTTGTGCAACAAGAAACTAATTCCCACCCCGAGACAGGCTCAGAGGGCAGGCTGGTACCCGCTAATGCACGAAGGAGTGGATATTGGCTTCCGTGAAAATCCCGAATTTATGCAGTCTTGGAAAGACTTTTTCACGGAGAAGATCCAGGACTCTTCGTATAAATTTCACGATGATTTTGTTTTTAGTATTCTCTCGCTTACAATCAAGTTTTTTAAGTTTTACGAAAGGAAACTGTGCTTCGATTCCTACATTTTGAATACTCGTGATGGGTTGCTCATTAACAGAAACAAGGTTAGCGAATGTAAAGGGAAATCTAGGAGAAATACTTTAGAACGAATTTCTAAACTGAGTAAACTCAGTGAGAGTGAGATTTCACAAATTGGAATGAACAATTCGACGCAAGGCATCTACTTCTTACACCCACTTCATCTACAATATTCCTTTCCCTTCATTCCAGATAAGCGATGGAAGAATTCAAAGACAATTGCTTTGCGGACTGGAGGACAGTTGATGGAATTTCTCCAAAAGTATGAGGATGGAAGTGCTGAAATGCAATCAAATAATCTAAGAAATGCACTTCAAGTTGTAGAACTGCTGACTACCTGATGTAATTCGATATTTTTACGGAAAATATTGCGTGACAAGTGCCTTATACGCTTTAATATGCTTTTTTACGTTTTGATTTCGTTGTGAAAAGCTGCATAATTACTGCAAACTGTATGAATTGATTATAGGGTTTTTATAAAAATGAGACCTGTGTCAAATTAAATTTATTTGTTACACTATAACTTTCGAACATATTCTCGGAAGCGCTTTCAAATTGGAGTCCATTAATTTTCTGTTCAAGGTTTTCAGGCAAATAGATCTTTACCATAAATTACGTCCGAGTCCCGACCCGACATGGTTGATTTTCTCTTAAATAGAAAGTGTATAAAATGCAATTTATTTATGAAAGCAAACCCATATACATACATGACCAAATGCATTTAGCCATGCATTGCTGCAAGTGCCGCTTGATTTCATTATCGGTATATTTCATGCTGCTCGCTGTCTTCAACTGTTTGTCTTGGGTTTAGAACACAAAGGGAGTCCATAGTCCACATTACGTGTTGCTTCCTCCATTCCAGTGACTATATACTTAAAAACAATTTTTGTAAGTCCAGCTTTCCTTTCTTGTAATTAGATCCACCCACGCTGGTTTGTGAGACCTTACTAACAACGTACAAAGTAGATACAGTGACTCCATACATACAATATATATGAGTCATCATCAAACATCATGGCAAACATACACATAATGTGCTTGGGTGGGTGTCGATGGCACACCTTGACGTTTGCTATGCATTTACTCTGAGGCATCAAGTTTCTTACGGAAACATTCGCAATGGATTACTTTTGTCTCATATGCATTTGTATTTTTATTTACAATTGTAATTAAAAGTATCGCGGGAATAATTTGTCAAAAAACTTGGGTTCAGTCAGGGTCCCTAATTGGAAATTAGATATTGCGCGATATGTACATACGTGTGGTAAAATATTGTAGGCCGTAACAAACTGGTTCAAATGCGTGTTTTCAGCGTCCCTGAGCATAAATATGACGCTTGGCAAATATAAAGCGCTGTCTGGCGCTAACGCATTTTAAATGGCGCACTAAGACAATTCACAATTGTGATAAGCAAGCGCTCTGTACATCCTATAAATATGGCACTAGCATTATGCATTGTTGATGAAATCAAAGTCTGATATGTCATGTCGCAGTACATGTTTTAAGGCAGGCAGCTACAAATGTTTTTACATGTTAGGCATGTTACAAATACGACAAATTTCTTCCAGTTCAAACTAAGTTTCATTCAAACCCGTCGCTTTAGGTTTATTAAACGGCTTAACGTCATCGGGAAATTTGCTCACGTTTTGGATCGCCCCCACTTGGCACTAGTTTAGTTTATATTATATATCTAATTCATGTACCTCATATCGTCCACATTTTGTGCGAATGTCGTAGTCGTAGGTCGTAGATATACGTAAGTAGGACTTTACTATCGAACTGTGAAAGTCTTGATCTTGATATCTTTAGAAGAATGACTGTTGAGCGACTGAGATATAGATTGTGTGTCATTATCAGGAGTATGAGGCGCCAACAGACACTAAATTACTTGCACATGTCAAATGCTATGTGTACAGGCCTAACC
>JAQFZW010002642.1:0-16174 GCA_034687055.1 Heteromurus nitidus | reverse complement strand
GCGGAGCGAGAGCGCGAGCGCATTCAACCCAATCGCTCCGCTCAACGCTCCACGAAAATGGCAGCTCTAGTCTGAATCTATTTGATAGCTATTTTTATAAATGAACTTGAGCAGTCTCTGAATTTTGGATTCTGCACACGTGAAAATGCATTCATATAATACATAACACTACCCGGACCAGAGCATATTTATATTTAAAAAAGATAACCGAACGAGTTTACATGCCATTCTCAGCTACAATGGAATATTTTACAAAATGATTTTATTGTGGTAGGTTTAATTGGTTTGATATTGAAGGAAGGGTTTTGTGGCACTGTGGAGAGCAGCAGTTCATACAAATATAATATAATATGTAAGTAATGCTGTTAATGTAAATATCGTTTTCGTGCACGACCAAAAAATAATTTTTTCGTTATGTCTGTCGCAGGCTATCATTAGTTGAGCCTATCTATTATATGTGCCTGATAATCAACGCCATTTTTCCTCATTCAAATTTTAAAGAAAAAATATCAGAGTATATTCTCTCTGTGTAACTGACAAAAGCATTTTTCATTTTTCCCTTTCCACTGCTTGTACAGCGTACATAAAGTACATGCATTGGTTCTTTATTGCGTGTATGCATTCATCCATGTAACTGATTCTGATTACGAGTTTTTCTAGCATCTATCTAGGGGAAAGAGTTGGAGTGGACACCCTCCCAGATCACTATTTATTAAAAAACTCTTCTTCAACAGATTTCTGAATATGTAGTGCTAGGGGGCTTGGGATAGCGATACATGCCAAGTCTCCATTGGTTTGGTCAGCATTAATTACACTATTTTTTGCCCCGACGCTGATTTGCTGGTAGGATCTAGCAACATGCTTTGCGAACATGCAGCACATCTCACATCGTATGAGAGCAGAGTTGTACACTCTACTATATTCCTATATACTATAAGTATTAAGTGAACTATATATTTCTCTCGTTTTGCCTCGTTCGTATTCATTTCACTTCTTCTTCACGACTCACGTAGTATTTTGTTGACAACTGTACACAGCGAAGCAGTCTGAGGCAAACAGAGGAAGCGAGCAAACCGTATATTTTGTTCATGCAGATATTCGCAAATTGTCTCTCGAATTCGCTCTTGTGTAGATACACCGAGACCTAGTATCAAACCTTCAAACCGAGCTATACAAACTTCTTCTCACAAATTGACAAGGAGTAGGTATTTTTGGAGTCAGCAACTTGAAAAAGGTAAGTTCCTTTACAAAATTGATTCAAAATTTAAATTCTCGACATAAATGTTCTTTTGCTAACGTCTTTTGACTGATATATTTGTGCATATATGTAGATGGAGAGATCAAAATTCATTCAAGCAGGTACAGCACATATTTCCTTACAACGCAAAATACACGCTCAAAGCTAGCACTTTTTTACGCAGTTTCTCAAAACTAATACTCATTGCTTCCGTACTATTTTGCAGAGTTTAGGAAGACGTCCATTGACTCCAGTGGGAGTGGAAACGACATTCCACAAATGGCACGAACAACCCGGTCACAGTCTTTGACTACGTCTACACTCCCATCTAACGTACCTGTGCCACCAGGTTGGTCAAAATTGCTCTTTGAATTTGTATGTAATATGCATCCTTATGTTTTTAATGTCTAGGCATCTTAGAATTTTTAGGGCATTCGCCATTGTCATATACTGCATGCATAAATAAGGTGCGAACTTTCACAAAATGACAAAATGCATATATAATGGCCTTGTTTATTTTTCATGTCTCTGCTCTGTTGTTTATTTTTGTTTGAAATCCACTCGTCCGAGTATTGCACCATTTTCATGTGTACATGGAATTGAGGAAGGAAGGTTTATTTGTAGAAGATAAGCTTTTTTGCTGATATAAGCTATGGTTGATTATCTGAGCAAGGCTTTTCTCGTTATCCGAGTAAGAGCACTCGACAGACTCGACTGCTTTAGTTTATCAGATTTTCACAAAAACTTCGCGATCATCGACAGTTTAATATTTATTCGCATCCAACCCGATAATATGTTCACATTTTACATTAGAATGCAGTTTCGTTTTTCGTGTCTATGATCCATTTGCTCTAGTTGTACTGATAATCGATATTAGTTCGGAAAATTCATAAAAAGAATGAACAAAGATGTACTCTAAAAGTCCTCACAATGATTGCTTTGTCTATTCATAGAATTGCAAACACAATGGAGGCGACGACGAGAAAGCTTAGAGAAACTGCAACTGGACAAGGTTGCCCCATGGATGCACTTGTACGACTTCACTGAAGCTACGGGCGAGGGTGTGACTTCAGCTCCGAATTCACCATGAAAAGGCATCGCACACAACTGGTATACGTATATATGAAGCTCGTGTCAGATTTATGGACAACTTTATATTCTTTGCAGAGGAGTGATACATTTAATTTTTATTTACACAATTTGCATGGGTAGATTTGATTATATGGAAAAAAACTAATGATAAAAAACGTTACGTTATTTGCAACACACTTTATTCTGTGATTATGGAATTTCACAAGGTTTTAGTAGAGATGCAAGTCATAGTATTAACTACGCAATTCTAACTTACAATATGCCTGCAAATGCTAAGAAATTCCTGAAAAATGATAATAATTAAGAGTTTTGTGACAATTTCCTACACAATAATATTATACTTCTATTGTTTTATTATATTTACAACATTTATTACATGAAATCCGTTGATGGATATATAGATCCACAATCTACAGTTTGTCTCATTGTCAAGTATTATGTATTATTACTCTCACTATTTAGTACTATTTACCTATTAAAACTTTCTTCTCTTTAATTTCTAAAAACACACATTTTGCTATATATTATACATATATACACCCTTACTGGAGCATCAATTTAATCGGTTTAATTAAAACAAAAATTACCAAAACAGCGGAGAAACATGATACTTTATTTTAATTATGGACTTTTGTCTGTGTCCAACAAATTTTAATTGTTCGTCTATGTTGCATTACATGCACTATTATGCATAACAGTCTCATCATCTCCGAGAAAAAATGTTATATAATCTACTTTGACTTTCACGTATTCGCATCTCATGTAACAATCCATACTATGCCGTGCTTGCATCGTTGAGAAATTATTGAGAGAAACCAAACCAGTAATCCTTGAACTTCAAACGCGACAGTGAGAAATTCATAGAAGCTTTTTTACACAATGAATGACTCATAAAATTGAGCTTGATGTGAATTAACTAAATTAGCTTTCCGCATAATATTCTATTCGGTAAGGGTATAAATCTTCTTATGATTTCGGGCGAAAAAAAAGTGGAAACGTCGGTAGTCTAGTATTACAACAGTACATGAAAAATCATGTGAAAAATGCTCATTTTACATTTCACAGTTTATAGCCACTTTTCCATATCCAAACTCCAAACTGGATTTTGCACACTTCAACATTTTGGCTTTTGTAACATAGATTTGGAAACATGCAATCTGCAATCATGCATGGATGTTGGAGTGTAGAGATGTGAGATAAGCACCAACCATACTACACACATGTACAGACTACGGACCACCCATGAACATTTTTGTGTGCATGTGCATTGGCGAGAGCATAGAGATCGAGTTGTGAACAGCGGCAAGCAAGCTGCTCCTCTTGTCCGTTGCTTTGTTTTCATCCTCACGTCTGCAAAGTTCCGAAAACAAAATATTTCAATGTGTACACTTTTTTAATTCTCACATTTTAATTTTTTGGCATTTCTAAGTGTCTTTGTGAAGTCTAATTAGTTATTTATTGTGAGTGCTTCTAAATAGGCTAAAAAAGGTTATCACGTGTTCCGATCTACAACGTTGTAACGGTTGTAACGAAGCGAGAAGAAATTTGTGAATTTGTGCTCGTAGATTACAGCTTATTTTTATGAGCAGGTTAAAAAATGTTTTCCTCTGCAAATAAGTTAAAACTGGGGAGTGGCTCCAGTAATGGAATCAACAGTTTGCAAGCGAGGATGATGCCACCTCCCCAACCCCAGGTGGACCTGAGTCGTATTGACAAGTCAGAGTGGTACGATCCGAGGAGGTTGCCGAAGGCTCAAGCTAAACCCTGGTAAGTTTGAGGAGTTTTGACATTTGAACGAATTACTGATCACAGCGTCAATCGTGAAGTTGACAACACATGCATCAGATGAGATGCCAGATTTAATTTAACTTAAAACTGTTCATTAATTGTTCGTCATTCATTCGGACTTCAAGGGCTACGACTTAATGCTAGATATTTTGGCTTGGCTTATGTAGGCATGAATGGAAGCTGAATAAAGATTTCGAAATCGGGAAACCTCTTGGTGAAGGGAAGTTTGGTCACGTGTATTTGGCGAGAACTGCTCGAGAAAAGCGTTATGTAGCTCTTAAAGTTATACACTCGAAGCAGATTGAGGAGGACAGGATGGAACACCAAATCAATCGAGAAACTGATATTCACATTGACTTGGAGTAAGTTTGCAATGGAACTTAATGCTTAATTTACTTATTGCGTACTCTTGGCTGTAATCTGTGTGGCAGCATGATGCTGAGAATGATCTAACTTTTTGTTTCAGTCATCCAAATATAATTAAGATGTTTGGATACTTCCGAGACGGCGATAAGATTGTCTACGTTCTTGAGTACGCTCCTGGAGGTGAAGTTTATGGAGAACTCCTAAGACAGCCTGGCAGCAGGTTCACAGATCAAAAGTACGAATCTATGAAGATTTTACTAATGCGGATGTGAATATTTTGCAAGTTATTTTCAATGTACACAGAGCATTTTTAATTTGGTTATAGAGCAGCGACGTACATCTTCCAGTTGACACATGCTTTAGACTACCTCCACCAGAAGCGAATTATGCACCGAGATATAAAGCCTGAAAACCTGTTGATAGGCTTCCACGGGGAAATTAAAATGGCTGATTTTGGATGGTCTATTAAAACAGCTGGGCACGTGTATGTCGAGTAGAAAATCTTCACTAGTTGCTGGACGGAATATGGAATAGGTATTGTAATTGAATTGAAACACAATTCTGTTCATATTTGCAGGGCTCATCGTAGAAAAACTATGTGCGGAACTCTCGACTATTTGCCTCCAGAGATGGTCAATGGGAGGACTTACGACGAAAAGGTAGGCAGATTCATAATGGATCAAATACTTGTATTGCTACATTTCCTTTATAAATGGTCAGGGATTTAAATAAGTTATTCATAATTTGTTAGGTGGACTTGTGGTGCTTGGGAGTACTAACATACGAGTTCCTTGTTGGAAAGCCGCCATTTGAGACTAATCATCGTGATGATACTTACCGTAAAATCACCAGTGGGCACATTGAATTTCCCAGCTATGTGCAGCCAGATGCTCGGAGTTTTATTTCGAAGGTATTTGTATTTCATAATGAATTCGCGAATAAATTGGCTTAGTATTAGTATGTAAAGTAGCGTACTATTGATTGCTAAGCCAAGATCGTTTGCTCCTTGTTACATATGAATTCTAGATTTTGCATCTTGATCCAAGCCAGCGATTGAATCTCCGTGAATCTCGACAGCATGAGTGGATCTCAAAGAATAAATTACCGGAGATGAAAGATAGGTACCTCCCAATGTTTGAAAAATTAAGGCCATTGCTTCCAGCTTTGAAGCAGCGGTATGACGAGGCAGTTGAAATGTACAGAGCGACCCAGTCAGTACCATCAGGCTCGTTGAAATTTGCCAAATAAACGTACTCACAAGTGCCGTTGTTTCGTTATTTTAAAACAGATACAAAACGAAGAAACGTTCATAAGTGTGAAAGGTCTGTATTCACTAAAACAATTAACTGACAATTTATCATACGTATTTTGTATATTTTTGTATTCACAATCTTACATTTCAGTAAGTTTTACCTTTTCTCTGATTTCATAACATGAATTGATCGCAATGAATGAATGTTCAAGCATAAATTGTTAGATGAAGGATTCAAATAATTCAAATAGAGTTTTTTTATAATTATTTGTGTATCAAATTTGTAAACAAGCAATTTTAAGCTTCTCCGATTAAAGCCAGCAATGCTTTCTTGTAGTCCCCACCGGTTTCTTTTTTGACTGCATCGTATAAAGTTTTCCTGTAACGATCCTGGTACTCCTTCTTAATACTGCCCAAGTCAATCTCTGCTCTTGAAACGATAATTCGTACTAGAGTGGAATCATCAGTGCCAAGTCCTTTCATGGCGGCTTCAAGCTTTTCAGCATGGTATCGATGTCGGTTGAGAGCACAGTTTACTACAAATAGAGACATTTTTATGAAAAATCTCGACAAATGCTGGGTATTGGAAAATGCTTAAAATTTTTATTTTCGGAAGTTACACTTTGCGCTCACCTATCGTTTCAATTGCTGTCAAAATGTCCCCTGAGAATTCAGATTTTATAGCCTGTTCGATTGCTTTTCCGGAGACCTTACGATATTCATCAAAAACAATTCGCAATTGCTGGAAAGATGCATGCGCGAGAAGTACCACAAAAGTTTCCTCGTCTGTTCCCCATTTTCCTTCACCTGCGCATAAAAGTCATCAAAATAAAACGGTTTCTTCGTATCGAAGTATGCAATGTTACAAGTGACAATGTTGCTGGATTTACCTGCTTTATAAAGTGTCTCAGCCTGTTCTTTAGCCTTTTCTAAATTTACTCCACTGGTTTCGTCTCTAGCGCCCTATTGGAAGCCATGTATAAACCATCATTAATTATGATTATCAACCCATTCTTATTTATGCATACGAGGTAAAATGGATAGCATTGCTTACATTTAAAAGCATCACCAGCAATCGTTTGTAGTCGCCAGAGACTTCGCTCTTAATTGACTCCTCCAACGATTTGCCATACTTATTTTGGTACGCTTCAGATATTAGTTTCACATCCTGATTAGAACGTGTACACAACACCTACACATATAATGATAGACATGTACATATTATATTGATACAGCATCAGTCGCCGGAAGTGCTCCAGTTACTAAAACGTGATTCTTGGGATCGGTACCCAGCAAACTTACAACACGGAAGAATTTTATATATCCGTGCATATACTCGGACATACTTTAGCATTATACATTTACCTCAGTAAGTACATCCTCATTCGTTCCAATCCCTGCCATAGCCCCTTCCAGCTCCATTGCCAAATATTCATACGGGGTTTCCATAAGGGCCAATACCAGCTTCTCAAATTTTCCACCCAGTTCAGATTTCAAATCTTTTATCAAGTCCTTAAAGCATAAATCATGAGTATACATTATTTCCCAAGCATAACTTTTTACGATGTTGATTGACATACGTTTTTACCCTTCCAAATTCCTGCTTAAATGCTACAATGATTTCTTGTCTCTGAAAATGCGCTTTTTTGGTTAAAACTGCAATGATGGCGTCCTCGTCGGTTCCGAAGCCTTTCATGGCTGCCCGTAGAGCTTTCGCATCTTCCAGAGCATTGAAGCTTTGATCTGGCCGAACGGTAGGTTCCTGTACAGTTACGAAAGCATTAAAAGCCACGGGAATTCGTGATTGTACACGAGAGAATTAATTGACAATACATGGTTAACAGCTTACATTCTGATAGAAGTCCATCTTTTTGCAATTCTCTCGCAGGCCGTCAAGTACAAAACAAGTACTCGAACAGAAATTCAAGCCTGTTGACAAGGTCAATGTCAATATTTCCGAACTGTCGAAGTTGTAGATGATTTCTGTAGAGTAGAGGCAGTAGAGGAGGAATGAAGTTATATGCTTTTTGCTCTCCCAGAGACAGGATGGCGAATGATCATGCAATGCTCATCTGCGCGACAACATATTACTCGAGAATACTCGAGATGCGTTGACTTCGCAAGCTCCTTCTTCAAATCAACGCAGCTTGTAATATAACATCAATATACAACGTATAAGAATATCAACTTGTTGCAGAGACCGAGTGAAAATAGAATCATCCGAGCAGATTGTAAGAGGAAATCAGGAAATGCCGAAAGCGTTCGTTGTGGAAGCTCACTAGTTTGTGTTTCGGAGTTGGAGTTGTCGTACTACGTTCGCATCAAGAGAGAGATATCTTACAATCTCATCATATTGCATACTCCGGTTAAGATTATATGCAGGCAGATATGTATTACCCATTACCCACGAATACTCAGAATCTACTAAAAACCCTTTAGCTTTGTTTTTCATCTAATTGTCACGTGTTTTGGCTGCACATGAACCATGACCCATGATCTTGATATGTAACTTACTTTTTACGCGGAAGTATGAATAGCACTGATGTTAGATGTATACACGTATATATGTTTGTGCCTATAAAAGTTACAAAACTTTTATATAGTGTATCATATATGACTTACCGATGAAAATCCTTCTTGATGAAGTCGAAACCAAATGTAAATTACATGGTATACTTGGAGGAACCTGCGTGCAGATTGTCTTGTACTTTTTTACTACGTCGATGGAGTGACAGTTCCGTGAGTCAGATACAAATTCTCTGCAAGCTACCGATATTTCTGAGAACTAATTGTAAGAGCAAATCTGGATGCACGCCAAAACGAAATTCGCTAAACCTTGCTTGCGGGAGTATATTTATGCTGAATTCGATGCAATGCGCAAATGCGTGCTTTTTAGGAGCAATTGCATAAGGTTTAAAATGCCATTATAGTTGTGAACGAGGATTTGGGCTTTATGTCGTGGAATTGTAGATATTGTGCCGAAACGAAATTATAGGGCAATATAATATAGACTTTACTTTTCATATTTCCGGACTGGATCATGAACACTTGGAATTGGAATGATATTGGAAAGCAGCAATGAAAATATGTTAGCTTGTATTTAGTGCACGTGCACATTCAAATCTGCGTATGTTATAGTAAATGTATATTATATACATGCGTTTTCATTATTTGACAGGCTTAAATATTTTTGACTTACAATTAGGCAAACATAATTTACACGTAGCTGTAACATCTGCGACGATTGAGACTTATTTATGGGAACATATGTATCATTTTCATAAAGAACGCAGACACCACTAATTCATCGATTTGACGTAAATGGTCTTGGTCTATATTCATGATCACGAACACGCTAACACATAGTCGTTAGCAAAGTTATCCAGAACAGGGAAGTTAAGATTAGTGCGCAATGTGTTGCTGCTTGGTTAGCTTGTAATACATGCCTTTGGCATTTCTTAGTTGCTCATGAGTTCCCATCTCGGCGATCCTCCCTCTGCTAATTAACGCTATACAATCTGCATTTTGTATGGTTGACAACCTGTGAGCGATGGTGATGCAAGTTCTGCCTGCTCTCGCTTTGTCTAGAGCTTCTTGCACCAACTGCAAAATAAATTGCAACAAATTTGACATCCTGCCGTATATTCTCGGCGATATAGCATACACCCAAAACATTACATACCTTCTCGCTTTCGGTATCGAGCGCACTCGTAGCTTCATCTAGGAGCAGTATCTTAGGGTCCCGTACAATGGCTCTAGCAATGGCTATTCCTAAAACGCGAAATACATGGAAATGCTGGAAATCCAGAAACGTTATCATTGTATTGTTATCTTATGACTTACGTTGTCTTTGACCAGCGCTCAACTGCGTGCCTCTTTCTCCAACCTCCGTGTAATATCCCTAATAAAAAAATCGAACGATAATTCGTTTCGTACATCGTTTTGTTACATCGAGGAGAAAGCATAATCAGTGCATAATCAAGCACAATCAGGATCCTTAAATATGCTTACTGAAGGAAGACCTGTAATGAAATTATGGATATTAGCACAGCGAGCTGCTGCAAGTATGAGCTCATCAGGGACAAACTGGGTCCCATCTCCATATCCGTATGCAATATTGTCGCGAATCGAACAGTCGAACATCACCGGCTCCTGTGTCACGACGCCAATGTGACTTCTGAGATGATTCAAGTTTAATGAACGAATATCATATCCGTCTATCGTCTGCAAAAGACAATGGTATTACATTGTGCATATTATGTATGTATGTACGAGTGAAAGTTGTATAAGGACTGTATTAAAGACGGTTGTATTGTTAAGCTGGCATACCACGTGACCGCTCACTACATCGTAGTATCTTTCCAATAACGCCACGATTGTGGTTTTACCACCCCCTGACGCACCAACTATTGCCAGAGTGCGACCTGGTTGGACCTCAAATGTCAGACCTCGCAAAACGGGTACATCGGGGCGACTTGGGTATCGGAAATGGACATCTTCAAATTTTAAATGGCCAGCAATGGCCGGTCGTAGACCAGCATCCGTCAAAGGATCGATTTGCGACTCTAGTTCGATGAGATTGAACATCAATGCTGCTGCAAGCTTAGCTTTAGAATAATCAGGTATCCAGGATGAAGACTGTCCCACTTGAACTGCGCAAAAGGCGACTTCGAAGAACACTCTGCCAAGTGAATATTTTCAGTTTTTTACTTAACTCATTTGAAATTCTAAATTCTTCATAAAACTCCATTCGATATTGCGCTTAAATCTCACCGATAGACGTCAATAGGTTTCATGGTCCCTACTTTCACCAAATATGCTCCATATCGAAAAGCCGCTGCGTAGATAAGAAACACAACCGCTTGCGAGAATGCGAATGCAGTCCCGTAGATCAAACCTTGCCGATGACCCTCGCTAGAAGTGTATGTAAGATTGTATAATAATTGTATAATACTAAACCAAAGAAAACTTTATTTCACTTACATATACGCTGGAAAAAGGAGCTCCAGGTATTTTTCGAAGAAAATTCGCTCTTGACCAAGAGATTGGACAGTACGGATATTAGCTATTGCCTCGTTTGCACACTAGAAAGCATTATCGTTACAAATATTGGAATTTCTCATGAACTTTCACTTGCGTCCAGTCTCCTTATTTTTTAATTACCTGTCCTGCCTCTTCCATTAGCGCTGCATCCTTTTTCTGACCCCCTTGTTGCACCTTAACTTGTATATATCCTGCTACAATTAGTATGGGAAACCCTCCCGCAATGGCTAGTGCTAGTTGCCAGCCAAAGTAGAAAGCGAGTCCGAGTGCTGTGAATGCGGTTACAATCGAACTCAAAACTACCCCAAGACGATGGCCTGCAGCCTGAAAACAAATTATGTTCAAAAGTTGATAACGATAATGACATACACAGCACCTTACATAGGACTATGCAAAAAAGTTCATGAGATTGAACCGCTTTGACAAGTGGAGCGTCTCTTGCGAGCCTCGTTGCAAGACGTGACGGCCTGTTGACTTCCTTATCGAACCAGCCAATATGTTGACGAATAATGCCAATGAAAGATGATATCCTTAGCCTTGTTGTCAAATGCTCCCCAGCAGAGGCAATGCAAATTGTCTATATCGTGCATGAAGAGAAAGTTGTGAGTGAAAGTGTAAGATTAGATTTGGCTAGTTTGGTTTGGTATAATTTACTTACCCGAACCCAAAACCCAACGAAACTGACGACTGCCAAAGCCAGAAATTGCATTGACCAAAAGAAGGCAGTGTCCAGTAACTCATCGTCAGTTCTGGTAAAAGTCTACGGAAAAGTTACAGATAAAATAGTTTAGTCGTGTTTTTTACATGTGGGAATAAATATGAGGCATGAGGCTTTTGATTTACCGCAAACATTTCCGAATAGAAGAAGGCAAAAATTGGCATAAGGGCTCCAGTGATTATGCACCCCACACATCCCATTATAATCAGGCACACTTCTGGTTTATTAAATCGAAGAATCTTGAGTAAACCCGGGTATTGGGCGTTTACTTCCTCCGCCTCTTTCGCTAATCGAGATTGTTCAGGGTCGGGAAGAACAAGTCTCCTTCTTCTTCTAACATTTTTACGAGGCTTTCTCCTCGTTTGTTGATTTTTAAGTTGGGTTGCTGCGAAGAGGATGCTGTATTCTTTAGCTGATTCGTCTCTGATGAGAAGTAGAATTTTTTAACGAATGTTCAAATGTTCCTGTATTTATACGAGAATTTGAGCTTACGCTGATTCTTGTGCACTGGCAGCCGAACCGTCATCCATCTCTTCAACAGTTGTTTGAGCCATCACTAATCCGTAGTACAAACCTTCATGGCCCATCAATTGTGAATGGGTGCCTGACTCCACAATCCTTCCATCCTGCATGATATAATACATGGGTACGAATTACTATAATGCAACGACATTATGGTGGGTTGTAGATTGTAGAGATATGTGTATATTAAATTGTTCCAGGTCCGCGTACCTTAAGTGCATAGATCACATCTGCATCTTTGATCGTTGACAAGCGATGAGCAATAACAATTGTGGTTCTTCCTTGTCTAACTCTATCCAAAGCCATTTGAACGACTGCTTCTGATTTCGAATCGAGAGCAGATGTCGCTTCATCTAATACTAGAATTTTGGGGGACCTTACCAAAGCCCTTGCGATTGCGATTCCTACAAATATTTTTAAATTGGTTGTATATTTTTAGCTTCCCTATATTCTGATAGGTTTGATATTATGTATATTGAAATAAGTACTTTGCTTCTGTCCAATCGATATCTTGGACCCTCTTTCCCCAACAAGGCTTTCGTATCCCATTGGTAGCGCACTGATAAAATCGTGAGCGTTTGCCATCTTTGCTGCTTCCACGATCTCATCAGTGGTCACATCCTCCCTTCCATATCGAATATTTTCGTAGATGGTTGTCCCGAATAAAACTGGATCCTGCGAGACGTAGCCGATGTGATAACGTAGCCATGCTAAATTCAGGGCTCGAACATCATTACCATCGATTAAAACGGATCCATTGATTGGGTCGTAAAATCTAAGAATCAAATTTGCGATCGTGGATTTTCCTTTTTGTATAAAAGAAAATGCCAATTAGATCAAAGGAAGCTTCTCTTACGAGACTTTGTTGGTTGCAACTGCATTGTTAGGTTATTTCAAAAATTTCACCTGAGCCTGATTCACCAACAATTGCAATAGTTTTTCCAGGTTCAATTTCCAGGTTGAAATCCACCAAAACCTTTAAGAAAAAGCTTATTTTATTTACCTGCAACTTGTATCAGCACGACATTTCGCGGTGCAAACCCACAAAAAACCTAAGATGTAAATCAGTACCGGAAGTGTTGGACGAGATGGATATCTAAAATTGACATCCTTGAAGTGGATGCGACCAGTCATTCGGTCAGGCATAATTCCTCGTTTGTTATAAGGATCTATTTCCGGCATCGAGTCAACAATATTAAATACAACAGCTCCGCAGCCTTGGGCGGTGCTGATAGTTGAGAGGAATGGAATGGCATTTCCAAGTGAAAAAGCCCCAACGAGTACGCTGAAGAACACCTTAACAAGAATGCACACAATACTGAGTAAGAATTGCACAGGTATAATTTATTCTGGTAGACGAAAGTGAAAGTCGTTGGTGAAAGTACCGTGAAAACGTCCCCCGCTGTTATCTCGTTTTCATACAAAAGCTGACAGCCATACCAAAATGCTAGTGCATATGAACCATAGATGATGAAGAAAACCAGACCAACCAAAATCGCAAACGTGTGGTATTTTTTCAATGCCATTTTCAGACCAGCAGCAAGAGCTGTTGAATATCTGGTGGAAAAATAAAAGTATTAATTGAATTAATTAATGTTTTCTTCAGAAATGTATGTTAACATCAGGTTGGCCACTTTTCCATCGTACCTGTGAATTTCTCGCTTCTCCCCACCAAATGCCACAACGGTCCTGATTGTGGAGAGGACTTCCTCTGCAACTGCGCCAGCTTTCCCATACTTTTGTTGCTCCCTTGTTGCATGCGTTGTTATTCTCTACATATTTTGTCAATGTCATGTTTGGCGTTCTGAAGAAGACTATACAGACTGGATTTACAGTTAAAAATAGTAATATACCTTCGCCGAAAATGCAGAAGCTCCAGCTAGTAAAGGAGTCAATGAGAGTATGACAAGGGTAAGTTTCCAACTCACAAAAAATCCCACAATGAAACCAGTTGCAAATGTTGAAACGAATTGGATGACCATGCTAAATTTGTGTCCTATTCCTTCTCGAATTCTCTCAAGATCGCTTCATTGTATTTGAGGAAATAAATTGTTACACATCATAATGGAATTGTAATTTGTTGTATCGCGCATGCTACAAAATCTTTCTTACTCGGAGAGCTTCATGGCGAGATCACCCGTCTGGTTACCATCAAACCACGCTATTTCTTGGCGCAGTACTTGATAAAAGAATTCTTGGCGGAGTCTATACACTTGGCGTTCGCACGCCCATTCCCAGCAGATTGTCTGTTATGGAAAGTATTTGGTAAATAGGTTAATTTGGAGGTGAAAGCAATTGCTTAGAATGTAATCACCGTACTTCCTCCCAGTATGGTGTGGAAGAAGTTGGGTTCAAAGTATTTTCATTTACCTGAACAAACGATGCGATCATAACTCCTAACCCTATGAAAACGTAGTACAATGCAAATGTCGACATGTAGTCTGTAAAATCGTCTACAGTTAAGGGTTCCATATTTGATCTACTAGCTCGTACTAATAATAATGGTATGGTCCCCTCAGTCGTCGATGTCGCATTTGGTATGTAGAGTACATCCCCCTCCGTTGTTGAAAAAGGTTGTGGAGTGGACGATGTCGTTGTGTCGTTGGCGAACCCCTTTCGTATGCGAATAACCATTACTTGTGATTAGATTTGCCTTTACAAAAATGTGGCCCAAAGCCATTCCTGATATAGATCATGATATCTTACAATAATAGCTTGTGTAATAAAGGTATCAGTCATCATTCCAAAAACTTTGGCAAGAATAGGAAAACCTAGAAATTGAAGTTTAATTGAGTTAATTCTTGCTTCGTGAATCTGGAAGATGAACATTTTAATCTTGTGTCTAACCTCCTCCATGAATTATGGAGGCAACCGTTCCAATTCCAATAATCCATTTATCTCTATTTGTGGCGTAGCGAAACTGTAATGTTTGAAATTATGCTTTAGTTACATTTACGCAGACATTCGCTAGGCGAACTTACAAGTTTTATGCAAGGAAAATGAGGTACGGTATATGTACATATATGAACCTATACGCATCCACAAAATAATGGAACTGCATATGAAACTTAAGTATATTAATGTGTAAGTGAATATTATTAAAATATACCAACTGCGACAAGGGAACTTTCCTGAGATCATCGTCCGACTTAGGGAATCTGCAAGTTGAGTAAATTTACTTTCACTGTTCCCTCTGTTCTGTTTCATATTACGTTACATTGATTAAATGATGGCAGCCTCGCTATCCAATTTCTTGGAGTGTACCTGAGTTTGGTTGATCCGTAATTTTTATGAAGCCGATTAGTATGACATTTATTTCCAAGCAAGAGATCTTCCTCTATTTCACTTTCGAAAATCCCCATTTTTACACAAATTCCAAGGTCTCCAATCAACAAATAACGTGAACGTTACTGACAGATACTTTCTGCGGCATGCTTCTTCCGAGAGTTATATCCAATCCAAACGTACAACTTTTCTCATGAACTTTGACAGTGGATGTTTCTGATTTGCTCGGAAAAGTAACGTTAAAACAAATAATTCTAGTTCTAGACATTCGCTCGTACAAAAACGTAATGTTGCACACCCAAAATATAAACCTCGTGATTGATTTATAGAGCATAAAAATGTATGTTTACATGCAAGCGTCAGTGTAAGTGTGAGAATTGTGAGTTTACAGAACAATAATGCATGCATATTTCATTGAGAATTTTGGTCCTTTGGCCTGTTTACGATCCAGAGTAGCCCAGTCGTATGTATATCTTTAACTGGGAAGATAACGCTGGATTTTGGATTCTAGATATCAATTTGATGTATGCTTTATATTGGTAATGACATCCTTGTTTTCTTCAAAACAAACAGACTCGTGAGACCCGATAACGGTCGCGTCCGTCTATATATTAGAAGTACTTATACTTTGTCTATATATATATGTGTACGGCTTGTCTGAGATAAGCCATATATGTATAAGCCCATTTGAGAAGATGAACATATAAAGTACAAGTCCCATCATAATATTCATATAACTAATTTTTTTTGGAAATATCACATAAGCCTATGTGTTGGACACCTGTTGCATATGGGGCGCCAACAGACCATAAATTACTTGCACATGTCAAATGCTATGTGTACAGGCCTAACCGAGCACAACCTAACCTAA
>JAQFZW010002641.1:0-16185 GCA_034687055.1 Heteromurus nitidus | reverse complement strand
AATCACAGAAAAAAATCTTCTGTTAACATGGGGTAAATGAGGTTATGCTGACTCTATTAGTTTATATACTCTCAGGTTTAAACTTAATAAAAGTACTAATGACAGCATATTAACTCACTTAATAGATTATATAGCTCGGCGGACTTGGTATCATTCAAACATTCTCTGTTGGCTGTAGTCATGAGGAAGCTGTATGTGGATTCTGTGATTTGTTGTAGTTCCTTGCTTATATCTAGTGTTCTATCAGATATCTTATCCGCCGCAAGACGCAACACGTGAAACATGACATTGGATTCAACATCAATTTTTCTTGCTTCCGTTATCACTTCCAAGATGCGTTGGCCACTCTTCATGTTATCCAGTCCAACGCATGCATCTGCCGCAAACTGGATTTCTTTCAGAAACTTTACAAATTTTGATAGTGGCAACTGTTTGAGAAGTACACTACTTTCCACTAGAGATCCGGTGCAATTATTCTTGGAAGTCGAAATTGTGTGACCAATACTTTCCGTAAATGCATACATAAACGCAAATGCATACCCTGGGTAAGTTTTCTGAAACTTCATGTCTAGAATTTGTTTACGACACTCCCTAAATGATTCTGACGAGTTTATAAGCTCATCTGTGAGTCTGGCATTGGGGGCTCCATTCATTGTTACGGTACTGATTTTAACATAAGCATCCAGCATCCTTTTCCAGACTTCGGTAAGTTCTGCTTCAAAGAAGCATTTGGCAACACTTGTGATAGGTCGAAAGACTTTGAGAGCTTTCTCGTAATCTCCTAACAGGACCAATTGTCGCGTAAGAACAAACGTTATGTTCAGCAGACCATAGAACTGGATAACAGGCAAGACGGATTTTGTTTTCTTTACTTTTTTCCCATTCTTGGCATCATCCATTATTGTCTGTTAGGTTAAAATAACATCAATCATTATTTGTATGATCGCAGTCGACAAAATTATATTGACGGACGAAATTTTCGTAAAATCACTACCTGTTTCATAAGGTCTACAATATTACTGGATAAACTGGAGAAAAAATTTGCGACCTTAGAATTAAATTGAATACTGTTTCTGACAAGGAGGAAGCTGATTTGTGTCAGTTTGTTACTGATATCTTGAAACTGGTCCAATCCCAACACAACCAACCAACGAATGGAAAGACTCGCATGATTCAATGAAGTCATTATATCAAAACGTACGTTGTTTTCCCTCATATAATTCCAGATGTGAGCATAGAAATTGCTGCAAACCCTTTTGAAATCTTCGGGATCCTTTTGTCTCGCATGGAAGGAGGTTTTAGAAACTTCCTGAAGAAGTTCCTCAATAATGACCAAATTTATTCGTTTCTGTAAAACAAATTATAATAAAAGGGCTATAGGCTTTAATCGTCCCTCTAAACATGGCAAATATTCAAAAATATCTTTAAAACAATTCCACCTCCAATTAAACAAATAATATAAATATACTAATTACTCACGTGTAATGCATAGAATTTCAACGTTGCCCCAAACACTTTGAATCTGTCCATATAATTTTCCTTATCATGCGACTCCCTGACGAAAATTTGCACAAGACATTGATAAACTTTATCCAAACAATCGAGTTCCTCCTCTGATGTCGTAATTCCTTGGTCTGCACATCTGTTCCAAATGGCCGCCCCAATCACAAGATCCCAGCCTTCCAAAGGCTCGTTCTCTCCATAACTCCACTTCTACAAACAGTAGACATAAAATAGTAAATAATTAATTAAAAATTATATGACTTGAATTTTACAGTAAGCTTGAAGATTATGAAGATATACATATACGATCAGAATACAAACAACAAAATATATAAAGGTACATTTAATGGACGAAGAGGATACCTTGATGTGATGAGTTACATCCATACTCTTTCCGATCTTAACAGCATTGCTCACTGATTTGAGCAGTGTTTTTCCACCGTTAGTATCTCTACTCATGTTGACCCTAATTTATACTTCAACGTCAGCACAACTTCGTTGACCGTTGATCGTGGTTATTTACAAAAGTTTAAACTTTTAAACTAACTTTCAACTTCAACTCGCCAAGATTTAGTTTACTAAACTAATTAAAGACGTTTTTCTGGAACTACGTCCCTTCATTTGACGACATAAATGACTAATTATTAATTATTCATTGAAATATACAAGAATATATAAGAAAAGAATTAATATTGGAAACTTAATTTACACAAGCAACAAAAGCAAGTTTGCACCCAAAAAGGAACAATGTTATACTGCATTATTATTATTGTACTATTTCTGGCAATGGGGAAATGAAATCAGTAATCCCTACATAACTGTTTGAACTTCACAGATATCATGGATACATGGCAAAATAAAACTGTAAGTCAAGACTAATTGATACAAATTAAATTGTTAATTTTATTAATTTAATCAACCAGAACATTTGACATGTCTGTAACATTCCCCTACAACACAGTTGAACACAGGCTTTGAGCAGTTTGAGCTTTTAAAATGTTTTGTGTGTTTCTGTTTTGTTGTCAATAAAGTTTGTTTGTTTGGGCCCCACTCTCTTGGTTCCGCTCCCGCTTTTCTCAAGTTGGTCTAATTTACATGTTTTTGTCTTACAAGGGAACGGCCCCAGTTGGAGTCATACACTTAAACATTCCAAATATGATTTCTGGGTCAATTTTTAACGCTGATTCCAGATCCGAAGTGATTAGTCTGTATTATTCAGGTATTTGTCT
Organism: Heteromurus nitidus; assembly: GCA_034687055.1. NCBI lineage: Eukaryota > Metazoa > Arthropoda > Collembola > Entomobryomorpha > Entomobryidae > Heteromurus > Heteromurus nitidus. The sequence goes on along the minus strand of JAQFZW010002641.1, from coordinate 13,453 downwards.
ACCATTAAATTGCCGTATAATCAAAATTACACGTTTCATCCAGACAAACGCCCGAAATCTTTACAAGTTTCAATGTATTTGTGTGTTCCAAAGTGTAGTGTAGGATTGGATTCGGAATCATCGTTAAAAATTGACCTAGAAATGTAGAAATCATATTTGGATGTTTGATGTTTAAGTATATAACTCCAACTGGGGCCCTTCCCTTGTGAGCTCCGCTCACAAACTTGTCAACACTATTTCAGCTTCAGCTGTTGCTGCTCTGTGCTCATTCATTGTTACGCGATCCGGTTCTGTTGAGTTTGATGTATTTGAATGTTTACATTTTTGTGGAAATATTTAAAGGTATACTTTTGAACGTTAAGTTAGTTAAGTTTATTTAATATATTTAGGAAGTTAATTAGTTAGCAGTGTGCTCGTTATCCTCTCGAGGAGAATGACTTCTTCGGAGGATGTCCTCCTCCAAATGCCGAATGTCAAGTACAAGAAAGATGATGGGACCTTGTACGTGATGTCCGAGCGATTAGCGTGGATTCAAGGAAATCGGGATGTGGTCACCTTATCCCACAAATATGCGGATATCAAGTCGCAAAAGATTTCCCCGGAGGGGAAGCCCAAAATTCAGCTTCAAATTGTTCTTCATGATAACTCAACGTTTACTTTCCATTTCGTGAACCCTGCTGGACAACCGGCACAAATTTATGATAGGGACCAGGTGAAGGAGCTGCTTATCCAGTTACTACCCAAGTTTAGGATTAAGGTGAATCGGGAGTTGGAGGAGAAGAATCGACTACTTATGGAGAACCCTAGGATGTTTCAACTTTATAGGGTGACTAATAACGAATGATAAATATTTTATACTCATTTTGTCATTTTCCTGAGCAAAGCAAAGTACACTGAAATAATTTATTTAAATTTGATATTTGACTCCCTATAAAATAGGATCTAGTAACGGAGCGTATTGTAACAGCAGACGAGTTTTGGATGTCACACGCACAACAATTTTTATCTTCTCAGAAGCCTGTCACTTATCAGGAGAAGGGAGTCTCGTCGGGTTTTTTGGTGTGAATTTTTTTCGCAAAAAATTTTATGGAATGCATTCATGACATTACAGGTGATAGGACGATGTTAAAAACTATAGCATTTATGAAATAACTTGAATTGTATCTGTTTAAACCTTGCAGTCAGGTATTAAGCCAGAAACTGATGGAATGAATGGGATCCGCTACAACTTGTCAACAGACGTGATAGAATCTATCTTCAAAACTTATCCAGCAGTGCGAAGGAAGCACATTGAATGCGTTCCATCTCAAATGACAGAACAAGAGTTTTGGACAAAGTTTTTTCAGTCCCATTACTTTCACCGGGACCGATTACCATCTCTCAAAGACTTATTTTCAGACTGCGCTAAAACAGACGACAAGGAAATGAGAAGGGAATTGGAAAAAATTAAATTTGTTGGGATTGATGTCATTTCCATTTTAGAAGATACAGAAAGAACTGACATTTCCTCGTCTGAAATGCAAGATCCTGTAAACCCTAAAGAAAAGGACAAAGTTACGCCTCAAGGAATCTACCAGAATATGATAAAGCGGTTTAATCAGCATTCCATCATGATTTTGAAAGCTTGTGAACGAAATTCTGCTCAAAACACCACTGCCACAAATGAAGATCAAACGACAATTGTTAATGGGAGTGGTAGTAGTAGCAGTGGAAGCAAGAAGAAGAAGAAAAAGGATAAAGATAAAGAAAGGGAAGAGCCTCCAGTGGCTCCAGTGCCTGCAGTTCAGAATGGGGACACTACTTCAGCTCTCCAACAACCCCACGAGCCACCCGAAGTGAAACGAGCTAAGATATCGGAGAAATTAGTATTCGAAGATTTAATAGAAAACGAAGTGCATTCGTTTTCTCCCCTTGTCTTAACCAGGGTTGATAGATATCTTAATGGGCCTGTTCCGGACCACAAAACAGACGTAGTTTCATTAGACGAGCTGCAACAAACTGCGATGACAATGAAGGAGAGTGTTCCGCGTTGGGAAGGTCGGCCCCGCTTACTTGATTCTATGATGGCAATTAAAATTGTGGGCGAATTGCGTCCTGGTGGAGCGCTGATGAAAGGATCTCATACTGATAGTGTTGCCTGTAAATTTCTTTCATAAATTATAAGTATACAGATATATCCCAAGATTTTTTATTAATGTTGAAAAATGAAAACTAAAAGACTCCTGCTTTACTTTTATCTGCAGTAACCCTTCCGAAAGAAGTCGAACAAGAAATTCAAAATATGTACAGTTCTCTATGCGAAGTTCTTCGTCATTTTTGGTCATGCTTTCCGACAACTACTCCCACCCTTGAAGAGAAAGCGAAAAGCTCATATCAAACTTTGAAGAGATTTGAGCACGCAAAGATAACTCAAGTGAAGGAACGTCTTCTTCGAGATCATTTGGATTCTACAAAGTTACTCACCCACGTTACTTCCGTCATTGCTGCAGCAGATGCGAAATATAGTCACTGGAGCCAGAAGAGGAGATGATATCGGTCGGTGCTACCTTATAATTTACAATGACTACGTTACTTTTGTTAACCTGCCAGTATCCCCATTAAATAAATCTCATCATTCTCTTTATTGGTACCAAATAAAATTGTATTCCAAGATAACATAATCATCTTAATTTATAGCATGTTCTTTGTCGGGTTATATATTATACCTTATTGTGCTTGAAAAACATATTTCGAGCAAGGGTACGGAGTCATTCATTCATCGATATCGACGATACCCATTTCATCTTATCGAAAATGATAATCGGCAGTATCTGCACCGACTAGATTTGCCCAACATTTAGCATTATGCCATGCCCATGAAAATCGCTGAAGTAACGCGAAACCAGAAAAGAAAAACCCCGACAACGCAACAACAAAACATTATTTGCGCGAACAAAGTCAACGAGACAACTTGCAGCACATTTGAGCACATCACAGAAACAGGAAACAGATGAGAACTCGTCGATTCTTGGGTTTAGTGTTTAGTCACTAAAAAGAATTTAGGACCTGTTATTCACTGAATATTTTTAAAATTGAAAAATTACGATTTACGATCCGATTTCTTGCATACACTCCCTGCGATCATCTCGAGATAATTTAGGAACAAAGGTTGAAGGTAATAACCAAGTTGTGGTGCTACAGTCAACAGTACATTGAAGAACTAATCGTAAGGTTGAAGTTAAAGTTGTTCCTAAATATTAATATTCAGCACATCATTCATCATCATCATTGAATTTGAATAAACATTTTTTACTTGAATTATGATATTACAGATGCTCCGTTTCCAGCACCTTCGAAACTGGGTTCCTTTGAGGAGCCAGCGACGGAATATCTCTACCACACGTGTGAGGCGTGGAGGGGATCATCATGATGAAGGCGGAGTTCCTGGAGCCGTGAGTAAAGCATATATATTTGATATTTTACTATGAATTTCATTACTTTTTTCATTCGTTCTATTCAAATTTGCAATCAGGGTTTTGTCGTGAATTGTTGAGTTTTAAAGGTTCTACGGTTCTAGACAAGGCGCCTTGCTAATGTAAAGGTATTCCTTTCGTTTTGTCATTTGTAGAACCTCCCTTTCGACATTACCAATCGGTGGAGCTTGGCACTTTACTTTGGGCTATGGTTTGGCTCTGGCTTTGCAACCCCATTTCTCTTCTTGCGCCATCAATTGAAGAAGAAATCGGCTTAACTATTTTATTTACCTCCATTGTCTTGTCAGCGAATACCCTTGTGGGAAGGAAGGAGAATGAGCCAACTAACTAAACTAACAAATGTGTAGAGGTTATTATGCTTTTTAACCTGCCTACTTCCGTGTCTATAATTATAGTATACATATCTATCCGCCAGTGGCGCCAATATGAATCAGGCAAATCTTGTATATGAACTTATTGTTTTCCATATGTGGGTGCAAAATAGTAAATCAAATCTGAATGGTAGTTAGCCATTTTAAACCTTTTATGAAATAGGAATTTCAATGCTTGCGTGAATAATCATCAGGATAACATTCACAAAAGTCAGATTCAGAGCATGATTTGGAAATTGTAAAAAACATTTAATTTTACTACCTTCCATTCCAGGTAGAGTTTATATTGTTTATAATAATTGTTGCTTTTACAAATTGACCAAGTGGTTGCATTTGTATATATGCTAATAATTAATATGAGTTAATCTTTGAGATCTCACTCATAAAACTTCAAATATCACGTAAAAATTCTATCTAGTTTTTAACGAGCTAAAAGATATCGTTTCATTTTTCGATTTTGCATATGCACTTTTGTTTTTTGTTATTTCATCGTCTGGATCCTTGAGTCTGGCGAATTTTCCTCACATGTCGTAATGCACATTTTGCGGCAGTGCATTTAGCGATACGGTAATTACGCCCAATACCACGGAATGTGCCAACTCCAAAGATGTCAACGGAGACTCGAACCCTCCTTCCATCCCATAGCTTCTCTGGTTTTCCAAACTTGGCAGTTTCTGGTTCGAGTTCCAGAAGTTCTCTGATAGGTGATTTGGGTACATTTTTGCTGAATTCCTCTGCAAAAGTTAGGAAACCGTTTCATGTCGAGTTCCAAGATGTATGTAGGCATTCTCATATAAATAATTTGCTAACCAATTTCCTGCTTCATTATGCGATAGTAAACATCCCATACGGCATCGAGAGACATTCCAGAATCGAGGAAAATCGCTCCTGCCACCGATTCAAAGACGTCGCCAAGTGCTTTAGGCACTTCAATATCTTCTGCTTCCTCGCATTCTTCCTCGTCCATTAGATAATACTTTCAAAATAAAGATTGATTTTTAGAATCTTTGAAACTGGTTTAGATAGTTTCGGTTTCAGGGCGACATATTTTATATATTAATAGGAACTTACATCTTGAGTCAAAGTATGGCCGTGTTGCTCCTGAAACGTTACAAATTTCTGCAGCACACCTGCCAGTCCAGGTGAACAATGTCTGAAATACTTATGGAAGCCATTTTTCACCGCTAACGAGGCAAATATAGTATTATTCACTAAAGCAGATCTGAGATCTGTCAACGATCCGGGAGAATGTTGGAGAGGATCTTCATATAAATGTCTCGTAATCAAGTAGTCGAGTATAGCATCGCCCAAAAACTCCAAGCGTTGATAGCAATCCGTCAAATTGTTTGGTGTATAGGACGCATGCGTAAATGCTTGAAGGAGGTAACTCCTGTCCCGGAATCTGTATCCTACTGACTCTTCGAATTGCTCGTACCCCTAACAAATTATATCATGTTAACTTACGATTGGCGTTTGAAACTTATAAACCAGTTTGCCCTTCTATATTCTGGTAGAGTAGGTGCTTACCTTTAACAAAGTGCTGAGTTGAGATTCACAATCCTTGCTGTACCTCAACAAGGGGGAATTTGGAGGATGTAGGTTTTCAAAAAGAATGAAATCTTTGCTGCTTGGAAGTTCCATGTGGAATAACGGCCGCTTGGATGATGTCCGATCAGTGATCGATTTTTTCACTTTTTCCAGACCATCTTTGTTAATTAAACGAGATGGCAACACTCTGATCCCAAGCCAAGACATGAATAAGAGTGCCCCCAAGGGTCCCATGGAAGTTAAATATGCTCCGATCAAAGCTTCCACGCAGTCCGCTATGGACTTGTCTGGAATAGACTGTTGCGTGACTAAATTGTACGGAATCACTTCGGAACCTCCTTTCGGAGGGGGTGCGTCAACAGGCCCCGGACCTTTCCAGTACTTGGAAGGCTAAAATACATGTAGTTTTTAGATTAGAGAATGGTGCCTTTATAATGACCACCGGCTTTTGTTTTACAAGTATTTCAAAAATATAAAAGTATAAAGTAGGGTTATGTGAGTAACTCACATCAACGTATGGCGCTTTATGAGATGACTTGAACAAAAATGACTTGTCCAAATCCTTGGGGATGTGATATCCAGGTGGAAGCCAATTGTCATGAGGTTCGAATTTAGTTGCCACCATCACTCCACCCAACCCCCGCCGTCTTCCCAAGCGGTAGAGGTGAACATTACTAACTTGTTTCGATCTCAAATGGCTAAGTTTTCCTTCATGAATATTTTCGAAAGTACAGAACAAATAAGATGTAATTGCATATTTCAGGAAGGAGTCTCCAATTGTTTCTAATCTTTCCAGATTGAGGCCGTCGTTGGCATTGGACATTGTGAGAGCTTGTAGAATTTGACAAGGACTTGGACCAACATGCTCACTAAGCGAAGGCTGATAATCAAAACTAAACGTTTTATCATTGTCTTTTAACGATATAGTTCCACTCCTTCGGATTTTGTGCTCATCTGATTCGGCAAAGCAAGATGGAGGCTTAGTGGATGTGAGCTGCTTGAAGAGCATTTCATATTCTTGCTTTGGATTTAGTTTCGACGAGTCTTCATCTTCGATTCGTTTCTGGCGTCGTGATTCCAACTGGAAAAGCAAGAGTAAAACCTTGGTACATTTGGGCAATTACTTACAAAGTGAAAACGAAATACTGCCTGCATACCATTGTAACAGAATTCCACTCGATCACGTCGCTCATCTTACGCATCTTGTCTTCAACCCTGTCCTCAAAGTCCTTCCGAAGTAAATCCTCTTTCAGGCATGTGTTCAGTTCTTTGTCATCGATTCTGTTAGGATCTTCAGAATTATCTATGGGTTCAGGTACATCAATGAAGTCATCCATTTGCCACCACATGTCTTCGTTCGCACACCAGTCGTCCCTCAGTCTCCGGTCGAATGCGGTTCCAAGCTTCCGCTTGTCAAGAGCTTCGGCCGTATTTCCATTGTGAAACTGGATCTTAAAATTATTCTCTTCATCGAGGAAGGACTCATCGGAACCACTCATGTCCGAAGTAACGGATAAGTTGTCTCCATCTATGTTTGCATTTGCATCATCGAGGTCCTCTATTGGGACGAATGCGTCTTGGTCCCAGACTTCGCCCCAATGTGTCGGGCTTCCATAAAGGGCACGGTGAACACGATGATTAAACCTGGTTGAAAATTAAACCCGGTTAAAAGTTAAAAAGCTATCGTGGTTGTCATTTTCATAAAATATTTCACTGCATGACTTACAAGCGAGAGCGCCCTCCCCAAGTCCAATTTTTATCGAGCATCATTAAATTCGATGGCAGTGCGACAGTAGGATCCATCAGCTCGTCTTCATCTTCGTCATACTCTTGCTCGTTGGCTAACGTCTCTGAAGCCATTTCATTGGTCCAAGTTCCAATTTCCAGCGTTGGTGGACGACACTTTTTCATTTCTTCACTCAAAATTTCGTTTGCGGATTTTCTATAATTAACGAAAAAAAATTAACTAGATTCAAGGTAAGCGCGACTCTTCTCATGTGCGTCTTTATAATCTTATACCCAAACAGTTTGTCCAACAACAGAGTTTCTGCAATTGATACATTGACGCTGGGAGCTTCCTTCGCCGCCTTGGCAAACCCAGTCAGCTCTTCTTCGAGTTCTTCAGCATCGTTGATGGATTCAATATCGCTGTCTTTCTCCTCTCCCTCCTTGCTTTCCCCATTTTCCTTAACTTCCTTGCAATTTCCTTTACTCGACTTCGACTCGTCTTCATCGTCACTATTTCCACCGATATCATTACTGTCATCCGCCTTGCTGCTCTCTGCTGAGCATTCCTTCGAATGAGTGGTCGTTCCCTCCTCCAGGGGCGGGAGGGAGATATTATTTGTCGACAAGGAGGCGACAACGTCACTCAAAGTCCAGCCGAAGCTAAGAGGGTCCCATCGGAATTCAGTTGGAAGCACTGGCTTTCCCAAGCCGCACACTTGACTAGCGACAGTGACCCTGATATTATTCGCCAAGAGGATGCAATTAATCCTGTAGAGAATGCAAGGGAGGCAAACAGCTTGTCTCCAGAGGGAAGCGGAAAATGGATGGATAGCGCACAGTTCAGGCACCAGAATCTGCTTCTGTTCCAAATTCTCGCGTTTCGCTTTCTTTGTGCTCTCACTGCTCGTCGGGAGTGCCATCCCTTTTCGGTTCACGTAGCGAGGCGTGAGGAAGTTCAATCTTGCAGAGGTGTGGTCCACATCAAGAAGAGGTTGTTTCGTATCCTGAATCCCGATGCTGTACTTTTTGTTGTAATATTCTTCAAACGTTTTGAACTCGCAGCCAGGGAACTGGGAGCGAGGGGTAAGATTTTCGCAAATTTCGGCAACATAGAAATACTGCGGCACATCATGATTCCTGTACCAAGGCATTACAACAGCGTCAGTGTATTCCTCCGGCTTAAATTCGTAGTCCTTTCGTTCCTCATCAGTTTTCGGCTTTGGTCTTGCCATTTCCTTCGCAGTCCAAATCAGATCGATGAAATCCCAGTCAACTGTCACAGTTTCTTCCAAGACATCAGAGTCCGTGTTGGGGAAGCTGACTCTCTTCAGAGGCACAACGTAATACGAGTTTTCGGACAAATAGGGATCAAAGAGCGTCAAATACTTGTCGAGGCGCAGAACGGAAGTGAATGTGTAGTGATGAAAGGCGGAAATTTTGTCGATATTCTCTGTTGCCAAAAGGTTTTCCTCGTTGACGACATGAACTAACTGAACTTGAACTTCGCCACACCGAGTGTAAATGGGAAATGGAGGAAGGGGAGGAATCGGTTTTGAAAGGATTATTCCAAAGCACTGCTCCGCAAGTTCGGGGGGATGAAGCTTCCTACCTCGGGTATTCTGCTCGTCTGGAAGGGGACAAGTGAGAACCATTCGGATCCAGTGGAGGTAAGCTGGGGAGTCATCTTTTGGAAGGCACCCGGTTAACTCTGGAGCTAATTGCTTATTGTAGTATTGTCGTCTTTTCGTGCTTCCCGGCCGGAATTCGCCGCAGTCTTCGTCGACATTGTCGTCACCATCGTACAGGTCAGGCTCTTGGCGGACACTCTCCTTCCCTATGGGCATGAGGGTGTCATCGAGTTCCCCGTTTCCGTGGAGGATCACAACGGTTTGGAGTGCAACTGCTTGCTTCGCCAAAGATATGGAAGGCATTGGAACTCCCTTTATTGCCCACTTGACCGGAGAGTTTATTGGCAATCGGAGTCTGCATGAGTATCTCGTTTCTCCTGCGCTTTCCACTTGGTCCATAGACCACAAAGGCACCAGACGTGTGAACGTGTCGGATGGGAGCCGGGCACAATATCTGTTCACCACTGAAATGGCGTTGGATAATTTCGCCGATTTAAAACGAGGAAAAAGGGTATCCCACTCGAAATCCTCGGTTTGAAACGTATGAGGACGTGGGATAATGCTTCTCGAGAGGAGACACTCTTCCACAACTTTGTACGTGGAAAGTTGCCTCAAAGAATGGGACATGTGGTCCTTTGTTGCGAAGACGAAGAACTCTGCGTCAAACCCCTGAGCTCGTCCCTATTATAAGTATCACAACGTAAGAGATCTAGATTCAAATAAAATATTAAATTCTTAATGGTTTTGCAAAGGTTTACCTTCGAAAACAAATACGATCTAAAGGATTTGGCAGGATCAAATCTAATGACTAAATTTGCTTTGGGTAATTCAATTCCTTCCTCCAGAAGGGATGTTCCGATCAACACGTTCGCTTCTCTATAACGAAACTTTTTCAAGCACTCCTCCCTGCGTCTGTGCTCCATTTCAGCCTCCCTTGAGTCCTTGGCATATTCTGGATTTGGGTCGATTGCGATTGTTGGGTTCAGCCCAAGTAATTTCTTATCGGAAACTGAAGCTTCCTTCAGGAAATGGAATCTGTCCAAACACAAATGTTCATAAATGTAGATATGGTTTATAAATTGCTTTCTCGTCTTGGGCATAACTAACTTACAGTATACGCGCATCGAATCTGTTCTCCACGAAAATAATTCCACACAAAGAGGATTCATCAATTCTATGGAAAATTTTAGGTTTCTTTGTGAAACGACCTCTGTGCCCGCCTGCCGATCTTCTCCTACCATGCGTCTTCTTCTGATCTTGAACTGGAGACGGAACGGATTCCTTAACTTCTACCTCGTTATTCTCCACTTTGTCTTGAGCTACATCCCTGCCAGTAGTTTTAGCCAGTTCGTCTACCTCAGGAGTAGATGGAGCTGGGACCGGGTTCGAACTTTCTTCAATAATCTCGGTTTTGATGTCCTTCAACTTTTCATTATGATCCTCTCTGTTAACAGAACTTTCAACTGGACCATCTTTCTTGTCTTTCGAGTCTTTGCTTTCTTTCTGATGATCGTCTACACTTGCAGCGTTGACATCGTCATCAGGATATTTTCCACCTTGTTGCCTCCTTCTGCCACCGCGGCCACCACCACGCTTTCCTCTATTCTCAAATTTGACATTCTTTTTCTGCCTTCCAGATTTCCCTGGTCGCTTATCCTCCTCATCTTTTGAAGCCGACTGAGAGTCAACATCAAAACTGTCTCCGTCGACGTCCTCATCCTCGTCAAGTTTTTCCCCTTGTCGCTTTGGCTTGAGAGGTTCCACAGGATGAGTAAGGTCAAATCTTCGGAGGATATCCAAAACAGCTCTCAGTTTTGGCGTGGAAAACTTCTCTAAGACTTCGATGGGTTCGTGCTTTCTGAATTCTGTTACGAGAGTTTTCTGAACTATGGTAAATCTTGTGTGGAGAGCTCCTAATAGTAAGTAGTGGCGTTCATACGGCGTTCGAACCTTCAAAAATGGGAAATCGGTGTTATTCCAACAACTCAAGCCACATACAAAAATGAGACGAAACGCTCCGTATTACCTTCAATTTTTCAACCGTGTGAATTAGCAAAACTAAGGATCTAAACGCACACCAAGGCCCAAACGACTCCAATACTTGTAGGAACTGCTCGAGCACTTGCAACGGCTCAGTTTTGGGATGTGGGATTTTTCTAAGTTCTTGAATTAACGAGTCAGATTCCTCATTCTCTTCTAAGCTCGTTGTGGAAACACCATTGTCGAAGCCGTAGGAAGCTAGTGCGTCAAACGTGTGTCCTTCCAAGAAACTTTTCACCGGTTTCAAAATGTCTTTTATTCGAAGAGTGAGGCGCTCTGCGACGTCTTCCAAATATGTGGGAACGAACTGTACGACCCTTTCTTTTGGTGTTGTCGAATATCTACACAAGATATATATTTTTTTAATTTAAGAACCTTGCCCACACAAAAATGATAGTTTGACAATATTCCATACCTGAGCAAAGCTACAACATCGCTAGTCGTATCCACGTCGGCACAACACAAATTTTCCAGTCTCTTGAACGTCTCCTCCATTTTCCAAAAACCGTCTGATTCATTACCGTAAAAATGGAGGAGAGATATTGTCAAGAACACGGTGCGAATGGAAGATTCCTTATCTGATGATGATGTGCGTCGTTTATCGTTGCACAACCTGCAAATTTGTATGAAGTTTGGTCCAAATAAGAATAGAAGAATAAAAATTACAGTCTAATTAAACCTGTACTCCTATCCCTTCATCGTAATTTACCTAATTTTTTCCAAAATTTTTAGCAGTTCACTTCGCACCTCCGCATCCCTCAACGCTTCATGCACATTATCGATCACGATTAAGTTCACTCTGTCGAGAAACTTGTCGTCTGATAATTTCTCACATAACTCAAGGAACGTCGCTCCGGCACACATTAATACAGACTTGTTTCCCAAATCAGTACACTTCTCAGAATCTAAGGACGCCGGGTCCTTGGAAAATCTCGATGTTGGAATGTTAGTCAGACTTTCAAAGGGGAGATGACACACTGGAATAGGATTCCCTACAGTTTGCTGAGTATTATTGTCTTGTGAAGACCCCATGTCTTTCTTTCCTTTCCCAGATCTTCGTCGTTTTTTGCTACTTTTCTCGTTTTCCGGAGGAACTTCGCTGTCAGCGTCATCATGTTCCGGGGATGGTGTTTGAGCTTTTGGATTTTGAATGAATATCGAGAAGCCATCGGTTCTAAAATAAACCAAATTTATACAAACATACAACATAAATTTGCTTCTGCGTCAATCGCCGTAAACAATTTTCTTAATGTAGCGATGATTACTTTTCTATACCTGTAATAATATTCCTTAATAATCATAAATGCGAGGAACTGCTTCGTTGGAGGAGTCAGGCAGCAAGTTATCACATCGTTGGACTTGGCAATTTCCAAAATTTCCACTGGGTATTCTTGCGGTGTGAAGAACTCCGAGTGGACATCAATATTGATGAAACTCATCTTGACGACGATTAACCTCCGTCCTTCACAAACAATTTCTGGTACAATTTTGAGATGACAGACACCTCACAAATCATGAACAAAGCAAGTTGTAGACAGTCACAGTGGGGCAAACTTAATGACTAGAGCTTTAGAACTTGGAACTCTGCCATCTGCATGCAATATAAAATATAACAAACTCCAAATTTCGCTACTGTGTTTTTCTTTCATTCAGCGGACGTTAAGATCAAGACCATTTAACTCATATAATGATGTGAACTTTTCTTGTTTATGATTTAGAAAGACGAGTTTCCCTTTCTTGTTTTTCAGTTTTAATACATTGTCAAAAAGATCACACATGACATGTATGAACACCAATGCTAAAGGAGAGCAAGAGCCCATCTATAAAAATAGTGTAATGGGCCCATGGTATAGAATACATGCTTTTTGGTGCCAACAAAAGTATATCTCTCTCGTTCTTGAGCTTCATTGCTGGAGAGGAGCTCTCTGGAAATCCTAAAAAGGATACACACAAATATATCGTGCGTGCATAATAGTGACTGCATATTGCATTAATACTCCGTACCACGCGGTTTTAGCACAGTTCACGGACAAGAATAGATATTTAATTTACACATGAAATTTTCAGGTTTTGGATTTCAATTCTAATTTCTCAACTCGTACCAGAAATTATTATTCTTATTTGACCGGAGGCGAATCAACGATTCTCCACTCGATGTGTCACCACCACCAGTGTCATGGCACGTATCGTTGGATGGAACAAATAAGTACAATACGTTCATCTGAAATGTTTCGACTTGGAATTTCATGTGAAATAAAAGATACTTTGTCACTTGGTGAAAGGTTTAGGAAGCCAATGCCATGATGTGAAATGCCGGATTGTGGCGAAGGATGAAATTATTATTATTATTATTATTGCATCCACTTTATTAATTCCACATTTGAGCCGCACATTTAACATTGATATCTTGCTAAGCAAGCTTTTCAATCAATGGACTCGCTGGACTGGATGAAATCGCTCATTGAAAAGCTTTCACCTGCTGCAAACCATAGCACCCTAATTTCATACAAATGCATATATATTTATACTGTTCCCCAAGCTCGTAAAAGGATATGCTAGTACTATGGGGATGGGGTCGGCTAGTAGCCACGACCCCATCCCCATAGTACCACAGATATGGGCAGATGAATAATGCTACGAAAAAACTGTGATCTGGACAGATCGG
>JAQFZW010002640.1:0-16190 GCA_034687055.1 Heteromurus nitidus | reverse complement strand
CTCCATTTGAAATACCAATATAATGTGAGGCTGTTACCTGTACCCTGAATCTGAAACGTCGGCTCAAATATCACTATTCTGAGAGAGAGAGAGAGAGAGAGAGAGATCTTTCTCTCCAAGTGCCAAGAACAAGTCGTCTGAAAATACTTCAACTTTTAAAAAACATTATCATGAATATGCTGAGAATAAAAAACAGAACTCGGTTTTCTGTAGCTCGAGTTCAAAAGGAATTTTTCCCCCTGAACTTTCCGAACTCATAAAAAAGTAATGAAAAGCGCCATTAGCGCTCCACTCTTCTGTTTGTCAGTCAGTCATATTATTTTCCATCAAGTGGATTTCTATGAATGCTGTGTGTATGCATTCATTTTTTCTTTGCTTTGAGCTGGTTCCTCGCTTCTCAAGTGTCGCTTCTCCCTTCAGAAATCAATAGTCTCAATATCTCCGACTTGTTTTGCCTCTGAAATTTTTCTGGCGAGTATATACCTATCTATGGTGTATATTTATGCTGGAAATATAAGACAGTGCATAATTTGGTATGTGAATTGGACTGGAGAAGTAGATTTCCCAGAAATATTTGACGACTTATGTATAAAGAAGTACAAAAACCTGAAACGCCATTTGGTGTTAACAAGTTCTTGTCCTATAATATGATCTTGCCAACGCAGCATATATAGAGTGCTGGAGATTATTGTTCTTCTATGGCCGTAAATGGTCCTTCCTTAGTATAGCAGTTTTCGACTGCACTTCCAATCTAAAATCTACTTTCCAAAAAGTATACCGTCGGCGTATGGACAAAGTTTTCAGCCATCACAAATTCGTATATTCGGAAAGACAATCGCCACTTAACAATACACTCTACACCATATGTATCAGTATCAGTATTCCAGAACCAATATGAATTCTATTAGATTGTCCCATTTATTCATTCGGAGAAGTTCAAAATTCTCTCGAAAAGAATAATATAAAATTCCATTTTTACTACGTTTCATCCATATTCAAGAGAATCAATATTTTATGAAACATGAGTTTTGTAAAAATGCTTATGATCTACTTTATATTGATATTCAGGACAATGTTAACAGTACAATAAGCATATATAGCAGCACTTTGTGAAACAGATCTCAGTCTCAGGTCCATATGTCTAGCGAAAGAATTCCATTGGAGAAAAAAACAGGATTTTATGCTAATGGAGAACGCATTCCTCAACGGACTAATTTCTGTGAACCCCCCATCCTAGCCCCATCAGCAGAATTTGTTTGTACTAGACTATCTCCACATACGCTGAGGCATATATTATATAGAACAACCTTACTCTTACTTGTATCTCCTTTAGCTCCCACCATATCTGGAAATCCCCTTTCCAATTAATCTAGAAAGAGAAGAGCGTGTCAGCTTAACAAAACATACATACATATATACACTTTCACTCGGTATTTGACCATACGCCGCAGTTGTGCGAAACATTAAGAAATGAAAGAATTCGATGCAATTTATATGAATATTTTAGAGCTTTCATATGAACAATATGACCATCATGCCATGAAGAATGTTATAGTTTATTGGCATAGTGGTAGAGATATATAGCCCTTGCTAAAAGAAATGAATGTAAATTAAACAAAAATACAAGACCTCTGAACTTTTTTGTTTTCAAAGAAATTTTTCCCCAGAAAAAAGGGGAAGAAGATGTGACAATGCACTAATGCAGAAAGTACATACACATTTCTTATAAAAACTAACGTCTTCATCCACTTTAAGCCATTGCTTTACTCATTAATTGGACTCCAGACTTTCCCTTCTATTCATTCTGTCATTTTGCTCGCCTGCATTCACTCCGCGATCACCAGAGTCAGTTGCATAGCACATGTCTCAAAGTCCTTGTAGTTATAGAGTGAAAGTGTATGCTTCGTAGGAAAATTGATCTGAAGGGAGAGAGAGAGAGGATATAGGGAAGGGAGTGTGTCGTTTTCCGGTAATGTCAGGAGAATAGAGAATCGGAGAAAACTCCTGTTCATTATTAATGCTGCACTGCCACTTAGGTGTTACTATACTCCTTGCGACATAGAGTTTTGCTCCTGGAGTAAAGTGGAAACAGAGTGAATTGGAATAGAAAGACTGTGATTACTTCTAGACTCTCTGTGTGTAGGTCTTAATTGAGCATAATTACACCAAAGTTATATTACCACGCTATTGCGCCAAGAGTTAAGTAAGACAAGCAAGGACACTAAAACTTGTATGATGTTCACATCGGAAATCGCTAAGAGAGTAGTGACTCTCTCCCTCTCTCTCCCTCCCGATATGCTGGATAGGTGGATTGGATTGGATGCTTTTCGCGCGGTGATCAATCACGAACGTGATATGAATAATACATGCGTTGTTGGATGTAACCGTAAAATTCTCTTCATATAAGATGATCGTATCGTGAGCGTCTATATAGCATGTAAATTTACGATCATGACACATTCATTGTCTTGAACTACTTTGTAGTACTTTATATATGTCATACTTTTTTATTTAATACACACAGACATTTCTTTATATGTTTGAGTTTACACCTATATCACCTGCATACAAGGATTATATAATATGTGAACGACGCATCACTTATTTATACTCAAGTAAAAACTACCCAAAAGCACACTGGTACCGGTAGTGAAAGTACCTATTAGGTTTGGTATGCTATTTGTATCGGTAGGTAAATAGAAACCTATATGCTTAAATATGCATATGAGATTATATACGTTTACACTTTATGAATCACTAATGTGATACCGCTACAGTTCCCAGAATGTGAGCTTGTTAATAAATAATGAGAGAATTTACACAGATACTCCTTTTTTCACATACGAAATGTTAGCATAGTTCACTGGGTTCGCTGTTCGTTCCTCAATTCATGTTGGTATTTAAATGCAAAATTTATTGCACTACCCCCATTAGCCACAGAGATATGATATGCTCACCAGAGAGAGAAAACACGTGCCATGAACAAATAACGTTATCACCGATGCACCTATACACATTTTGTATAATATGAGATTTTGATTATAGCGTTCATTTGACATATACCATACGTCATTTTAAATTAGTTATTGGCAATTACTGAAAATAACAGTTCAAACTCACACAAGCGGAATCAGTCCTATAGAACTCGATTTCGTACATAAAATATTGTATGGTTCTTCTATAATGTTACAGTACACATGCACACAAAATCGGTTTTATAATAAAATTGTAAATGACAAATGTGAAACGAGGTAAATTATGATCGTTGTGAAAACCGTTGCACCAATAGGAAATTACGTATCCATAAAGATAGGCATGCCTCTCATCTGACATTCGACGTGCTCGGTAAAAAAATGAGTTTGGCGTACGCTATCACACACCTTGTCACAAACAAATCTCATTTCCTTTTTCCTCGTTTTCATATTGATCTCCACCGGAATACGTTCGTTCCACACTTCCGAGAGCTGGAAAAGATTGGGGAAAAGCTATATATGCATCTATGCATGTTCTTCGCTTTCACCCAAGCAAAAATCCAAACGCCTTCACATTCATCATCATTCAAGGAATTGAATCTGAATTACAAATCCACCTTCTAGCCATCATCCCACATAATCCGCCACGTCATCCATTTTTATCCAATAGTTGATTTTTGCAAGACAGCATAATTGTCGCTTTTGCGTGTTCAGCATTTATCCTCCGTCTTCTTCTTGTGTGTTTACTTTCTGAGATGATTTCCTCAGGAAAACATAATTCGTCTTCTGATGTTTCATATCGATCGCATTTATGTAATTCTGGGTCTAGAATTTGAAGTAAGACAGTTTGATTTAAAAGGTTAGCAAAATAGCGTCAAACCTAAGAAATTCTTCCAAAAATGCTCTTGAGTTGCGGGAGAAAGTTGTACACATGCGATCTAGAAGGTAGTGTTTATTCACACATTTAACTTTGACACAATCGAGTTTTTCTATTGCACAAACCGAAAGCTATATTTCAGTACGATAACTTTTATGCGTTTGAGCAGATCATAAAATACTTTTTCATAAAATCCAATTTAACATAATTTATGCATAAACCGTATTCGCTTTCTTCGAGGGAATTTTTCTAATAGTCTTTTGAAACGATTGCTTTTAGTACACATACACAAACACATTTTACAAGACTGTAGTATGACACACGTAAAATATATTGTACTACGATGACTCCACTCTGAACTACAGAAATACCCTGCAAAATATGACGCACGTCGAGTAGTTGTACTGTGGCAAAATCCATCTAATAATATTCTCTCTTTCGTAACGTTTCACGGAAAATAATTTCAATTCCAACGACATATTTTCCTTCTCAAGTGTCATTTTAATGATACGACTGCCACTGTTCCGTTTGAAAAATTCCCAACTGGAAAGCCCAAAAAGGTAGAGAAGAGAAGTTCATAAACTTGTACGAGGTTCTTATATATACCCCATTAATTTCTACTTCAGAGGAGGTGACATGATACCCAAATACCTTCGGAATCAGAACTTGTAATAAATTAATATAACGCACGAGCTTTCAATGGTTTTAGGATCAGAACGTTTATAAAAATGTCAACTTCAGGTGCTCCAACCAACTCAAAAGAAAAGTTCATTTTTTTGTTATATCAGGTTTTAGGTTTATTTTATACTGTGAAACCAAACGAAGGTATCTCCGTCTCAAATGGAACTCTAGAGTATACGACAATGAGACTTAACTGCAAAAAAGAGAAAGTATAATATAGACTTGAAGACTCGTCCCATGAGATTCTCCAGTGTTCCCTACTCACATATAGTCTCACAAGTCATAATGATTGCTACCGAGTAGTAACGTAACACTTGAAAGCTGATCGACGGTCTTTCAGACAAACTGTTTTTTTAGCTTGAGATCTCGACCCCAACGTCCAAATCTTAGCTACCAAAATACCCCTATTTTTAGAACTTTATACTTTAGCAGATTCTAAGTACCAAGATCATGCACTTTCTGTTTTTGATAGGTTAGATAACCGACTCGATGTAAACTGATCATCACGTCTTCTATTCCCTCCATACATGAGCTATTTCAGTGTTGGAAATGCTCTTTCATTGAAACCGGTTTATTTTTGGCATGTTCTCAACGTACGTCCAAGTTTGTATATCAAATATTGCGTATTGCTTTTCTCTTTGGTCTGCGTTCATGTTCATGGATTTCACCACGCTCAAAATTCTTTATTACCGTATTTCCAATGACCTTTGATTTCTATAAATGGGGAAGCATTACAAACTGAAGGAAATTATTGAAATATAATTCCTTAAAGTAGTCGCTTAGATAGCTACTGCAGGGATTCAATATACTGACATTACTGATGCAATTGAGTCCTGGGGAAATGAGCGGAAGTTAAATCTGTAAGATTGACTGAAAGACTATTATTTTACCATTATTATCGATAATGACTAAATTCAAATTCAACTTGGGTCATATGTCATATGCGCATGGGATATATTTTGCACACACAAGTTTTTGTAAACGTGTTCGTAGTAATAGGCATTAGATTTTTTAGAAGTTAACATATATATTTTTACATCATTTCCTATTTATTACACTACAAAGATTTATTTTGGAGTGTGACTTCATACGCATACATTGCGCTGCGAGCATCTTCGCTTTGAAATGGCCCTCCTCCCTTCGCTCAAAAATGGAATGCATATTATTTATGTTGTTGTGTATGTACGTGCAGGATTGAATTACCTTCTCTGGAAAAAATATGTCAATTTCCACTTCAAATAATAAAATTCCAATTATAGTATTATGCACGTATATCTTACATGGACAAGGTTTCTTATTGTTCTCTTTACTAGATAAGACGCCTGTGAAATTGATATTCGAGATGAAAACACATTTTGTTTTCTTGTACCTGTGCATCGTGCTGTACATCACGTCACATATGCTTGCTTGTCACGTCATGCCTAGTCCTATTTTTAATAATATTAAATTTAATAAGGTATATAATACGTATTTCGACAAAAAACATGTTTCATTTTACTCTCACATGCGAATTCTGGTGATATTATGAAATTCATTTCGTAACACAGTAAACCAAATACGCAAGTGCCGTTTGACGCTATGACGCAAATAGATGAGTAGGAGCAGGACGACAAGATAAAGACAAAAGAGTGAGAATACGACGCGTTGCGTATGTTATTGACTGAGTGCCAATGGGAGCCGCAACGCAACAAGCAGTCCTTTCATTCATACTTTTTGACATTTCTTGACTGTCTCTAACATATTTATCCGTAACCCCGTTGAAAATACAGAATGCATACACCAGAGGACTTAGATACATATGTACATGTGTATCTTTCATATTTTTTTCATTTTCATCACGGAAGACATGCCTACGCCGTCTCGCCCATCTCTGTCACTTTCCTTCCGCTGATATGTATGCCCACTCATTTTTCATATACACAAGAAAACTACAACTGTGTCGACATGCATCTAATCGGGTTGAAACACGTGACATAATATCATTGATTCTGAAACTATTTTTGTCGTGTCGAACCTTGATATTGGACAAGTATCTCAACTAGGACATAGCTGTATCCCATGAACTAAACATGTTGTAAGTGATAAGACGATGCAAAGTATAAACACGGTTAATAGGAAAGACAAAGTAGAAACAGATAATTCCACGTGGTTTGGATACGTGGCATAATTGACGTTAACGATGACATAATAACGAGATGAACATTTCTTTAAAAAACTCTTTCCAATAATTTCATGTAAAAGCATGGCTAGACTTTTTACGAGGCTGTGAGACATAATTTGTTTGATTTTCAATATGCACGGTTCACAAAATCACAAGTCACCCACTGATTGGGCAGAGAAAGAACCGGTGATTGCACCCAGGCAGGGGATTGCACGGTTTAATGCACAACCGACGAACGAACGATATGAAATTTTGTAGAATCCAACTAGAAAAAAAGTAATATAAACTGTGAGTGTCGGTGAAGGGAAGACAGGATCTTGCGATTATTGACAGGTTTGCTTTTGGTTAGACTATAGACCCAACTCACTACAGAGTTACGGTGCGGAGGTGGTAATACACTACTTTCTACTGTTCGTGTAGGTTCAACTCCACCAGAGTGGAATAGAAATATAAGAAAACGCCTTATTTGGTTTCATCTCTTTTGTTCCTCTGTAACAGTACTCTCTCTCTCTCTTGGCGAAAAATCGAATAGAATGTACCTACCTTCACCCAAAACAGTACATTTTATACAGCCAACAGGAATGAAAGAGCTGGAAAAGAGAAAGAGCACACGACACGCCTAATACCCTCCTTTCAGTCGTTCATTTCCCCCTAAAATTCTGTCAAAACAAAATATAATATAATTCGCTTCCCATATTTCCCTGGAATCCCGGAATATATGCGCGTTCCGATTTCTGTCATCCAAGTGCGAGGCTACTGTCTAACTTTCACTTTAGAAATATTTATGAAACTTATATAGATTGTATTAAGATGTTTTGGTTGGGTATATTTTATCATATTTAATCTTATTCACAAAATGTAGATCTATTCAAGAAGACCAAAATTTGTTGGTAAACATGTTAGAACCGTAATTGCATGAAATCTTTCGCAGTAAAAGCGACTGTGTATTTATGAATCATACACACTTTGTTTACAATTTATACGTGTTCATGTGAGGCATTTGAGCACGCTCATTCCACCCAAGTGCATACTTGAAGCATGAAGTAGAGGATTAGACTTCCCATTCTGTAGTAAATACGCTGGCATCTCTGCACCAAAGCAATATATGAAGAGGAGTGTGGTCGTCGTCGTCGCACTTTATGACGTACAACTATAAAAATGGCTCGGCATCAAGTCAGAAAGAAGTGTCTATTTTCAGACTTTCAATGACAAGGGACTTAACGTGTTTGTAGGTAATCCAAAAGACAGAACAGGAATTGGGTAAGCAGCCCCTTCGGAACGGGATGTCAGTTGATTGTCAAACTTTTGAGATACGGGGAAAAATCCATGGTTTTTTTTCTCTCGCTCGGTGAATGGTTTTGTCGCTGTGTTGCCTTCAATATTAGCCGCGTCGGGTTGAGTGACGTTCGATAGTGATACCTTGGGAATATATATTGCGCTTCCAAGGGAAATATATACACACAGCCAACCACGCGGTGTTCGAAGTCAATATAGCAGCCATCTTGAGTCAAAGTCAATTTACCACAGGGTTTGATAACGTCGAGGTAAAGCTCAATTGACAACCGTGCACAAGTAGAAGAAGAAGAAACCTTCACAGGAAGAAACACCACACATGGAAAAAGTAATCCGCCCGTGAAGCCAAATATTTCCCCTTTCTCTATTCTCGCTCGCGTTTGATGAATGAAACGACATATTTCAATCCTATACGCTTGTACTTCAAGGAATTTAAAGAAACTCCTCGTCTTTGTCAATACGTAGGTAATCTTCACTCGGCAATAAATCTCTGAATGATGGAGGTTAGCGGTAGGCAGGCAAGGCAGAGTGAGAAGTGAGAAATATTTTGCATTTGAAGAACCGATTTGCTGGAAGGGGAAAATTTTATGCTTGGATTGACTATAGAATCATAGAGCAGCAGTGGTGAGACCGTTGTTCACCGAATGTGTACATTTTATTACTTGCGTAACTTATTGAAAAGCAATGGTTGAATAAATCTCTCTCCTCCCTCTCTCTCTGATGTAAACTTAAGATTTTTGATACATGCCCTCGCCTTTGATGTGCAGGTTACATAAATCATAATTAGTTTTGGGTAATATAACTTTTCAACAAGGTCTCTCATTATCAGCTAAAGTTACTTACGATTAGATGGATATCACCTTAATGAAATCATGAATTCTGAGAACATAGGATATACATTGTTCAACTCCTATGCGGATCAATAATTTTCTTAGCGTCGAAATGTGATGGGGCGACGCAAGATTTGTATTTTTTACGCTTGTTCAACAAAAGCTCTATAACAGATGAATCCATAATAGAATTCCATTCTGTGAAATACTCGAGCCAAGCATGAAGAGTCAGATAGTTTCTCTCGCCTGTAAATAACGAAGTTTATTGAATTTTTTTTTCGGGAATTGAGGATATCACATTATATGTACATAGCTACGTAGTATATATATACCCGGCTGTATTGGGATCTCATATCCGGTTCGCTAAATTCAGTATTACAGCTAGTCTTCAAAGACGTGGAATCGGAAACAGGCTCATCATGACTTCCCCACTTTATATGCATTCGTATGAAGATAACGTTCTTATTCCGATAAATAGGCGAGATGGAGAAAATACGGAGTGTCAAAGTTTCCGTTATATAAACCCGCTCCCCCTAAAGTTGACAAGGATGGAAGATGGAAGCTGAGTTACAAAGAGAGAGAATTTTCACATTTACGATATGATCGTAATCATGTCATACACAAAAGAAAGGCTTATACATGCAGAAAATGGAATCGTAAACAGGCATTTATAAGATATAAAGGCGCGAGTATGCATACTACCGCTTTCACTGCGGGAACTTCTCGATATCGCCACCAAAAACAAACATTTCCTCCTACTCCATGTTTTCATTGTTTTTGCAATATTCGGGAATTTTTCTCTCTCAGAATCATAACAATCAAAAGAGTGGTTGACTTGTCGGCCAGCTACTGAGGGCTTGTTGGTATTCAATTCACTTGACTTCACATGGAGAAAACCTTCACGGGTGGCTAGAAGTTTACAAGTTTACGCTCTTGATGTGTGTGACGCATTACCATAAAGGAATTCCCTGGTCTTTGAATGTTCAGATTGTAATATAGCTTTTGGCTTTCTTGCACGCATCATGCAGGAAAGAAAGGCGTATGTTTTGAAGGTTTTCTCTTGCGCAACAATTTTGTATATAAGATCTTTCGCTGCCATATTCATCAATTTTGTGATAGTTTCAAGGACAAGCGAAAGGAGAGTTTAGGAGAGTGGCATGTGTCATTCCTTATCTTCATAATGACGACACATCCTCACTACTTAGCTCGGTCCAGTAAAAAAGCAAAGTCCAACAAGTGCTATGTTTTTGCCTTATGTCCGATTATGTCACTGTCATAGATTGGTCGTTCTCACCGTCAGTCCCATCGGACATATGCACACACATAGATTGAATCCAAGAATAACTTGACCGTCCCTACTTTATAAAAATTTATTACTAGCAGAGGTCAATTAAGTTTAATAACAAAAAGTTAAAGAATATAAGGAATGGTAAGTTCATCATTTCTCCTTAAAACCTGGCAAGGTTTTTAAAAATCCGGCAGCTTATAAAATCTAATAAAGCGGCAATGGAAATAGTTGTGGAAGCACATTCTTATTTCTATTGGGAAAGGTGCACCTTTCCTCAAGATTCCTCTCTCCGCAGTTAGTTTGGAGGTCAAATTAAGTGTCAAAATATTCTGTCATGTATCTCTCCCATTCAGACAGCGAGGATCTTTCATTCCATTGTAAATGGATCGTTGTCTGTGGTCATATTCAAACTCTATATGCTTTAGCAATATGTAGGTGCAGGCAGGTTGTGAAGTATAGCTTAATTCCGGGTGCTGTAATGGATGTGGATTTGAAATACGAGAGCCATTCAAGACTCCTATCTTGGCTCCATCATCTCATAAAGACGAGGACGACATGTTCTCTCTTCCACCCTCTTCACATTCTACATTGTGGTCTGCGGGTTTTCACGTTTATGATGTACGGAAATAGACTCGAATGATGTGTTGAGTGTAGAATGGTACGTAGACTTTCGCATGTACGCACTACTTCATTTCTGACAAAAGGTAAAAGCGTTTTTCATACACCCTATTACTAATGATTCCTCTGAATGAGCTTTGAGCACAACACATTTTGAAGAGTAAAAATTTCAGCACGTTTCCGAGAATCATCTTTTTTAGGTGCAATTGAAATTGAGAGCAATTGTACATAAGGACATACATGAAAGCGTATATAAAGTATGCTCATATGCAAAAACCTCTTCGTCCGAATTTATATGTGTAATTCAACCAAATATTAGAGAGAGAGAGGGGGGAAGTAATGCCGAGGAAATACTTTCGGAAGGCTTTTAACTGGTTTTCTTGCTTCTTGAACCCGAAAATTATTATGCAGGGACAGGCAGGAGCTCAAGTCTTCCACATCACTCCCATTCACTTGCTTTTTACTCTCGAGGAGAGAGTTTTTCGCTTTCCTCCCTATACTTTTGTGAAAAGAAATACTACGGCACTGTGGAACTTCTTCTGGAGGAAGAACTAGACTCTTCTCACATATAATTTAGTACGTGGATCCTTCAGTGACATGAGTGCTGCGCTACTATATATGCATTTCCTCACCATTTTAAATATTCTTCCGGCCACTAAAGTACCACCATACCATTTTATCTTTTATATTGGAAACAACAAGGGAATTCCTTCGCTCTTTTGCGTCCGTTTAGCGCTCCATTACCACCCGCAGAATTTCATTATTACATCCCGCCACTTTGCACGTTATCGCTGCACACATATAATATTCATATGCATCTGCACGTAGTAGACTTTTTCAATCTCATGTTGTGCATATGTATACTCGTCATAATAATACGTATTCGGAGTATGTTCCCTCTTCTGTATCTTTTATTTGCATTTCAACTTTCTCCTGCTCAGACTCAGAGAAATGTACTTTCTCTCGCGAAAGTGCTGAGTTGAAATCGCACGGGAAGATGCATAATAACACTCCCTTTCAATGGGAGTCTCATTATAACAGAAGGAGAGGAAAGTGAATGACAAGAAGTCGTATTATTATTGTGGTAGTGTATGTTAGCCATCGACAATTGTTCGGAACTAAGCAAAGCACCGCCACTACTACTGCTCTGCAGAAGAAAAAGAAAATTCTTCTAAAACTTTCAATATCATATGCGTAACTTTGTGTTATATTCTACACTTTTCTATTCGTCTGAGAAAGTATATTTTCTTGAATTTGGTTTCGTGTGAAATATAAAAGACTTGTTTTAAAAGATGGAATCTTGTACATTCTCACATTATGAAGATGCATAAAGACCACCATCTAACAGATTGTTATATGCTGTGGGAAATGATCATATTATTCTTATCCGAAAAGGAGAATAAGATAACCTCTATCTTCATAATATATCCTATATTCAGTTCAGTATTCAGTATCGCAAAGCGGAAATTATTTTTATGGAAGGCCATAAGAACAATGCTGGTTCATTGGAATTATTCCATTTTTGCATACTTTTCAACTTTTTTCTTTCTCTTGCTTCTCTCTTCTTGTACATTTGTTTCATCCCCTCTGAATCTTGGTGGATTCTACATGTGACTTTATTTTCTGTAAATTGTTTTCTTGAGGGGCCCAAGTGGGAAGGGAATGGTATGATGATAACTACTATCATACACATAATATGATTATTACTGTTGTAGTCGGCAGAAAAAAATGGACGAATTCTCATGATTCTACACTCATGAGGGCGGCTTTTTTTCCTTCCACAATTGCAACTTTCAGCATTTACCTCCCATTTGGCACAGACGCGTCCTTTCTTCAAATCTCATCGTCTGACTGAAGAACTGCAGAAAAATAAGGTATAAAAATATTAGGGAATGCAGATATTATATTCTACATATCTTTGAAGGAATCAAGATAGATCTCAAACTGCTCCTGCAACAATATAACGAGAAAAAATTGTATACCTTCTGAAAATGGACCCGAGGTTCGAGGTCAGCTCTCCGAGAGAAAAAAAAACCAAATAAGAAACCTCTCCTTTCAAGTTACAAGAAAACGTTCAGAAAAATGTGGTGCAGATGCAAAAGAAAAGTGCAATTCTTCCAGAAA
This sequence comes from Heteromurus nitidus, assembly GCA_034687055.1. Classification (NCBI taxonomy): domain Eukaryota; kingdom Metazoa; phylum Arthropoda; class Collembola; order Entomobryomorpha; family Entomobryidae; genus Heteromurus; species Heteromurus nitidus. The sequence continues at coordinate 3,346 of JAQFZW010002640.1, read as the reverse complement.
GACATTCCAAATCTATTTTCTGCAAACAGGACAGGACCCTTGGACCAGCATACCTTCACATATTCAACACTCATCCTACACTCTCTGGTCTCGCAAAAGCCAACATACATATATCCACATGAAAGCACAGAATATAGAGAGATATGCGAGATCTATCTCGTTAGGATTTTGGGAAGGAAAATTCTCTGGGATTATTTCGTTCATGTTCCTAGTCAAACAGCGTTGGCGGTGGTTGGATTGTATGAGACGTAGACACATGGTCTGGACTGAAAGACTCCATTCTCGCAGGAAATAAATGTGCTACACATCCAATGAAAACATGAATATTGAGAAGATGAAGATGAAAACTTGCTTCCAGCAGGATTGCCTATTTCATATATTCCATATATTCACGTATAAATATTATTTTCCCTTCCCTTATTGTTCTCGTTGTATGTATACACACAAGCGGAACGGGGACTAGAGGATATTATATTGAAGTGATGAAACCTCTGCACAACATGCATTTTTTAACAGTAGTCAACAGAGTATAGAGAGAGAGAGAGAGAGAGAGAGAGAGAGAAGCACTCCCTGTGCCACCTTCAACATCAACTTATTTCCTCAAGATAGATCGTTCTGAAGGAGAAAAAGCAGCCAAGAAAGGTGATTGAAGTCAATATAGTGGAGCAGTGGAAGATATGAACTCGTATGAAACTACAATAACAGAGATTATATGGCGAAGCGCTCGCTACTCTGAAGCTGAAGCCGTGTGGAACTTTTAATGCAAGTAAAAGCATTAGATTCTCGGATGATTCCTTTTTTCCCCATATTCCACATAGAAGCTCTCTTGCTTCTCGTTTCAGAGGAAGTTTTCACCCAAAAAAATCTAACTTGCAGACATACAAACACTGTGTAAAGTTATTGCAAGCATGCATACGTGTAGTATGTATACATACGGTGAACCTTGTGGAATTGAAGCAACGTGTTCCCTTTTTATTTCAACTTTTTACCCAAAGCATGGAATAATGGAGATGCCTATTGTAAAAGATTTGGCTTACCGCTGCACAACTCTCTCTCATCTCCGTTGACTCGACTCTTCTACGCTTAAACTTTCTTTCGGAACGAGAGAGAGAGAGAGTTGTTGTTTACTTGTTCACTCCACTTTTCGCCCTTTCTCCACACACACACACAAAAAACACACGATCTGTGAGACTCGACTGTTTCGATATGGGAATGGGAAGTGACCTATAATAATAAATGCCAGTAGTACTAAAGCACGTTATCGTCCGCAACCCGAAACGTGTGTATTTTCCTATATTCATTCACCGTCGAGACAGGTGTAACTGAAGATATGTTTAAATATTCAAGGAAAATGCAAGACGAGTTTTTTTGTTTCTTGTTTCATATATGCAGAGAGATAGTAGTGTAATAGCAATGGCAATCGTGTGGGAAAATTGTTTCAAAAAAATGAATTCAGTTGGGGGCCATTGTTATGCTTGCGATATGCAGCCTCTCTCCTTCACACATCTGTCTTTACCTTTTTCCTTCTGAGAGAAAAAAAAAGTTTTTCTCTTATGTCATACGGAGGAAGTTTATAATGGGATATATATGTAATATGTTGATAACGGTGGTGGTGGTGGCGGTGGCGAAGGAATGCATCATAGATACTACGGAGAGTAGTGTGTGTGTGTACAAACTCGCGCGTGGTGTGCTACAACTGCCGAAACTCGTGGTAAGCTGTAAGTACAGACAAAGTAAGAAAAAGAAAGCGAACGGGATGAGCGATCGATATCGTTGTAGTTGGAAAGTTGGCTTGAAAAGTAGCTCTTTAGATGAGAGAGAGAAAATGGGAGAAAGTCTTGGGTGAAAGCAACGTGTGTATAGGGCGAAAACACACACACACACACATATTCACGTTGTAGAGGGAAAAGACTTTCTCCCTGTAATTTTATCGTGGTTCTCTGCTCTCTCTCTCTTCGAGTCTAAGTGCATAAATGACTGTTTCCCACTTGCTATATATAATCCACACAGGATGCATGTGAATGTATGTATCTGAATGTGATGAGGTCTCCATGAACTTCCCTTCCCTACGCATATACGTATGTGCAATATTTGTTGCTAAAATATTTCCACATTATGATTATATGATTGGAGTGAAGTGAACATTTCGCTTTCCTCGTTGAAGTGTACGGAGGAGAGAACAAGTGTAGTACAACTATATCAATATTATGTATTCAGACATTCCTCAATCACAGCAGCAGCAGCAGCCTGTTTTCATACAGAAAAGCTTCACGTGTGTGTACATCAGTGCACAATTTGAGAAGAGAAAGTGATGGGAGAGGAGTGTATACAATGACAATCATACAAGTTTAGCCTTGTAGTTGTGTGGAGTCAAATGGAGTAGTCCCATCAATCGTATAGTACTACTATAATTCTATAGTCATTACTAACCACAGGTCTATTTTAAGTATAAATCTGTACACCGGTGTACAATATACATTTAGTTTATATTGTAGTCCTATGTGCGGGTTTTCCTACGTTAAGCTCGAGCTTTCACTCAGAATTTTACTCAGTTCACCAAATACATTCATGCTTCGTTGGTTACTGTGTGTGCTCTCATATATTGCGTCCTTATATTCAGGGAATTGTAACTAGCTTCCTAAAGTCATGTCTACACAATGACTGTATATCAAGGCTGCTTTCTTTCTTTCTCTCCTGCTTTCACTCTCGGTTGTGTCTCCCTTTCGTCATTTGCTTCGTGAATGGGGGAATGTTTTTGTATGGAATTGGAAAGAGTGAGCTATTTTTCTACTTCTCTGGCATGATGTATTGGTCAGGATTTTGGCAAAAAGTTATGGAAAATGTATGCACGAGTTGTGCTGTGATGCTGTTTTTACCCCTTTCGTAACCGACTGATCCATTATGTATTAGTCTATATTTTATAGAAAACGCGGTTTTCCTTTCTGTCGATATATATGGCTTGTCTGAGAGATCCAGGGAAAAGGAGTCGGGGAGTCGTGTATCCTGTGCTAATGTGATTTTCTTCGAAAATACTCACCCCACAAATGATTTGTGTTGTGAAAATTTTTCGGAAATGTTATTTATATCTTTTCGCACATGGATGAGCACTTGAGCAGCACTCATCTCTCCGATATGTATTTCATTGTTGAGATAAATATAGCTCACTCAAGAGTGAAGGTTGAAAAGTTGAAAATATACTCGAGTCTCCACGCGTGCTCCTTCACATTTCCAAAAGGGATGAAGGTACAATCGTAGATTGTGTGGGAAAAAGCCACACACTATTGCAATTAACAAGAGACATCTTCTGTCACTACAATAAATTTAGACAGTACTATCTCGAATGAAT
>JAQFZW010002639.1:0-16190 GCA_034687055.1 Heteromurus nitidus | reverse complement strand
TATCTAATATAAATTATTTTGGATATAGGCTGTCTGTTTCTTGCACATCGAGTCATTTACGAAAGGGAAGAAGCTAATCATGTCTGGAAATTCCAAGAAGCCAAAACTTGCTTCTGTGCACGACTGATGAAGTGATGAGCGCTGGCATTTGGGTTTGATGACACGCTCCAGGAGAAATTTACGTCAGCGACTCGATTTTAGAGAGGAAATCCAACGTGGTCGTTGTCGTCGCCTTGTCGTTGTAAACGTTGGATCAGTTTTTGCATATACGTCATGGATTGAGATTGCGAAATTGTTCTACCTACGGTTGCAAAAAAATATCTTCCAACCGTCAAATTTCTATGCAACTAACTAAATAACCAAGAAATCGCACATGTATGCGTATCCCCAAAATTGCCGGTGCTAGTGTCATCTCATGTACTATCATGTTTATGATTAGAATAATTTTAAAAGTACATTCAACAGTATATTCATGGGTGACGGCCGAAAGGAAGTCTTTTTTTACTTTCACAAAGATATACATATACATTCCATGAACTTTAGTATGTGAGAGAAGAACTGCGTCTTAGCATTTATTGGGTGGCAGTAATACAAAATCCCACTATGCATATCAGCTAAGCTAGTCAGCTAAAGATATCGTTATCTAAAAAAACCATCCACTTCGACTCCACAAGTAGCACTCAATAGTGCTAACCTTGCATGAAATCACCATGAAATTGGCATTCTCCAATATTCCAAATCATACCTCCAACTTCCAAAATCGCAACTTACGATTACATTTTTTTATCTCATGCCTAAAATATTCAACTCAATTCCATACATACAATGTTGTGTTCAATCTGACAGCCAGAGAAAACTTCTTGCTTCATATATTTAGCTGTGCTGTTGGAGAATATATGTGAACCACTTTAAGTTGGCATGATACATAGGTTGTGTTTTATACTTCACGTGTGCGTTTTATTATGGTCTTTTCACTATTTGCACAGTCGTTGCCCAGACGAATTTTTTGACATCTTTTTAACTTAGAATTAGAATCTTCTCAGATAATAATTCATCGTATCAGACTAGTTCTCTGGAGCTAATAGTTTACAGTTTACCGGTACTGTAAATGTAGTACATGTCTTGTGTATTCACAGATAGTGAATATACGTAGCAACAAATGGTAAAATTACCAGGACCAGCAGGATTATGATTTTGCTAACGAGCTCAATTCAATGCATTCCTTTTTAAAAAGTATTTCATAAAATGTCTCCAAAACTATTTCCATTAAACCGCTTGCCGTCGTGCTTTTAATTTTAATGTAGAAGCTACAAAGACCATATTATTATTTAAACTTAAACCGTAAAACTGACAAACAGATTCCGGGGTCTGCTAAACCTTTTCACATGCCCTAACTTGAGAAGAGGACCAAACTGAACGACTGTGCATGCATGCATGCATGCTTCGTGAGGTGGAACAATATGTACAATGTACACTCATCGTCAGTCCCATTCCCATGTAAAGGAATATGTTCCACCGTAAAACTGCATATCTCTCAAGCGCAAGCAATAATAGACCCTCTCGGCCTCTCGCACACCACACAGCAGACCACTTGAATATAAAACACAAGCACCCACCGCACCATGGTCTGAGGTGGCTTCCCCTGCATAAGCAATACAAATGTAGTTTTTGGTAACATGGTAACACAGCCAAGTCATATGTCTCTCGTCTCCTTCAGGAAAAACGTAACGAAGCTCCTCGCCATCCTCCTCGCCTTCATTCTCCTTCCCGAAACGAATGAGAATTTAGCACTCTTTCGTCGCTAAACAGAGATTTATTCTCTGAAAAAACAGATTTAATTGTTAAATTAATTTTCCTGTCGTTAAGGACACGTCAAAAGTACATACATATATTTTAGTAAGTTTTGAGTTTTTCTAGGTTTCAATTCCGAATTTTCGTAGCGATTCATTTGTTAGGATTGGAGGTGGTGAAAATACAGAGACATATTATTATATCTACTAATTTATTCGTAAAAATTGTTAACTATTTCGAAGAGTTATTCTCTCTTTGGTTGGTCTACCGTCGTTAAACTGAATACACTTAACGCAGCACAGTTAACAGTTAATATGTACGTATGAGATGCTATATATAAAGGGTACTATAATGTGATGTTGCAATATATGATTAAGTGTTATTGCCTCAATAGATATTTTATCTTGTGAAATATTTTTGTATTTACGACAGCTTCAAGTCTGAAGAAGCAAACAAATCATTAAGTCTAATTCGTAAACTACTCAATTCTTCCCTGAAACTGCAACATTGTAAGTTCCAAGAAGTTGTAATTTTTAATAAAATGTTTGCTAAGTTGAAGGTTGTGGTACGATATATGTTAACTTTACAGAAAGACCTTTGGAACAACGTGGTGGTGTCAAAACTATAATTGCATACAAGCCAAAAGTCACACGAACTAGGAGTGGTCTTGAACTATTTTAAGCGTTCTTTCTGTGATTGTGTCATCCCAAAATACCTGCACACTTCAAGTGTAGGGAAGTTGGAGGTGGCATTATTGAAACCTATTGGTGGCGTCGCAGTTCACGAACTGCCTAAAAGTACATACTTGATATAGTGTGGCGCACGACTGGCCAGCTAGTGGAAGTTCCACTGAACTGCCAAAAACTTAGGAACACGTTCCTCTTACGGTAATTAACTCATTTAATAATTTTGTGTATGGATGAGGTCAACCTTCCTGCCTTCCAAATTAAAGTCACTAGAATTTATATTTTTTGTCTATTTCGCCAATTTCAGGTACAAACTAGTCACTATACTGCCAGAGAACTCAAACATTGATTGAGTTATTTGTTAACGTACATTTGGCGGCGCAAGTCCAACTGGACGACGAGTTACTTCCTTCCGTTGCCTTACCTCCTTCACTCTCATCGATCTCAAAAAAAGATATAATTTTTTGATTGTATTTGAGAATCATGGCCCACTGTTAAGTTGAAAATATGAGGTGTTTACAGCTGCGGTGTGTGCATCCCGTTTGCAACGGGCAACACTCGCTTTCAGAAACGGTTCGAAACTCGTTTCATGACAGACGACCCCGACAAATATATCAATATGGACAAGAAAGGCTCATTTCCTCCATTGTTTGCTGCCAATACCAACAAAGCACTCACACTCGATAGTTCCTTGAAAGCGTCCTCCTTTAGTAGACAAGGTTTGAAAACACATTATTGTCTTTTTAAAATAGTTAACAATATAATTTCTAGTTAATTAAGCTCTAAAACAGTAATTGTGGGGGTCGGTAGCATTTGCATGTGAGAAGAGAGATTATTATTGGTAGCAGTACCCAAAACATTGAGTGCGCTGGAACGTTTACATCGGTCCAGTGTAATATGTCATTTGGAATAGTAAAAAATAACCTCCAATTATAGACTTGTTTGGGAAGAAATATTTCCAAAAAAGTAGAGCCTGTGAGGTACAATTATATGCATTTAAGCTAAATGTTCCTAAATATTGTAAAAATGCCTACATAAATCTGGAATGTGCTTCGGAAAACTGGAACAGAGGTGTTCCAGTGGTATGCATATGATTATGGAAACAATAGAACAGATTTGACCTTTACCACCTATGGCAACGGAGAGGTCATTCACCTTGCCAGGTAGAACGTACTGCGCGCCCCTGCGTGCGTCGTGGTGGTTACTTGCGAAAGCACATGAATACGAAAATCAGCTGCACACTTTTGTCAACATTGCCATTTCCAAGTCTCAGCAGTCTTTTCAGTAGTAAATTATTTCGAATTTTTAAAAAAGTTTGGCAATTAGTCAGAGGTTGTGATTGGAAACTTGCAGTACTTAATTGCCTACATTTAATTGAATCGTAACCATTTGGAAAATCAATCACAGTCATACGTAGCTCTTTTCTACGAAACAAATCAAAACATTCAAGTTATTCGGCTCTTGCTCTTGCCCTTATATTTCTACGAGTTCCTTAACTTTTTTACAATCAGATTTAAAATGGAGAATGATATCAGGTGTTCGAGAACTTCTAGCAGAGGAATAATTAACTTTGGTTCCACAGATGGAACTCCGGGATCTCAGATGTCAAAGGTGCAAACTAGGACCCCTTCACGGTACAGGGGATCCCAATCAGGCAACGCAAACAATTCTCGCAGTGAACCAAATTTACGTTATAAGTCTTCGCCACAAAGGGGCAAGGGATATGTGGACCGAAGGCAAAAGCCAAGAAATGGTGCAGTTACAACCGAATCGGTTCGTGCTTATCATGTTTCTTAAACTACTCCTTACTCTATATATTTAATTAAAGCGTTATAATTCAATGATGAATCTTGTTTCTTTGATGAAATCTTCAGGTAGCACAAAATACCGAAGAACCCGAAGCAGGGTCTTTACAGTCGCCCGGTGGAAAGAAGCAAAATATAAACAATTTGTGGGGATTTCATTTTGCTCCAAGAGAAAGTCAAGTTCTTGGTTCCTCTCATGGTTTGAGACGATCGCACCCTCCTGGTGGAGGAAACTGGCGATTCAACTGTGTAAATGGTATCCGGCCCAAATATTCCAAGGACTTTCTGCTGGCCAAGTAAACATTTACATCTTCACAATTTAATACTAGTTTGTTGCGTATATTTTTCATTTCGGTATTTAATCAATTGTTTGTCTTTGTTCTTCTTGTCACACATTAGCTGCCAATTCCTGGTTAGTGTTGGCGAAGATTACACGGTGTACCTTGCTGACCCGGATTTGCTAGTAAGATGGGAGCTCATTGAAGAAGTTGTACGTTGTTGTACATTTATTAATGTAGAATTTGCTGTTGCTTTATATTTATAACTGGTTGACCGCAGCTTAATTAATCATGTTTTTAGCGGATTCGAGTGGATGGTGAAATGCCCAAGTGTCCGATATGTTTGGACTTCCCAGCTGCTGCTAAGATCACTAAATGTGGCCATATCTACTGCTGGTCTTGCTTCCTTCACTACTTAGCATTATCTGATAATAAGATTAGAACCTGTCCCATTTGCTATGAACATGTGTCTAAGGATGACTTGAAAAGGTAGTTACATTATTTCAATTTTCAAGTATCTATTGCTTTTGTTTGATGCTGGTTATATAAATCTTTTATGAATTTTCCAGCGTGTCTCTGGTGCACCAAACTGGCATCGAAGTCGGTTCAAAAATAGAGATGCAGTTGATGGTCCGACCACATGATTCTACCGTTGCATACCCCCTGGAAAAATATAAAGGCTGGGAACGTAAATTCTGTAAGATACTTCAGGTCGCACCCATGAAGGTAATATACAAATAAAAGATAAACTTACGATTAGTCACACGCTGTATTATGTGTGGATGTTCAAGTTCAATATATGTATTTTAGTATTTTATACAGATGTGTGCAATTTATTTACTTTCAGTTAATTCAGTCAGTTCTGGTCAAAGAACATCGTGAACTGGACGACTTGTTTAACTCCGACCCACATGCTCCGGAAGTGTGTTTCATTCAACAGGCTTTAGAAGAGCTCTCGGGAAGAGAAATTGCTTTAGTCGATAAGCAGACTGAATTCTGTGCTGCGTTGGATATGTCATGGGATGGACTTATTCCACCAGATGTTATTATCGCAACTCCTGAAACTGGAAGTGGGACTTTATTGGATCAGCAACCGGAGATTCCGTTGGAACGTAAACCTGTTAGTAAACTTTCAATGTCACATCTTATGTCATTTTTACTTCTTTACATGATTAGTTTTTTGTTGCTTCACAAACGCATTTACATGTTTTAAAAGGGAAAGGAAGACTTGACAAGGAAGACTCGTAATGATAGTGTCAGTAGCACCTCCAGTGGGGGTTTCGATGAATCTATTGCGAAACAATATGATGCGCAAGGAAATTGTTACTTCTACCAAAGTATATAGACAAAATATCCTTGTCCTTTGTGATCATTTTTGAGAGCATAGGTGTTGACTTTTGACTTTTCTCCAATCAAACAGTGGTTGACGGCAGAAATGTATTTTTGCATCCACTGAATATGGCAATGCTTTGGAGGGAACTTGGATCAGACCCTGATAAGTGGCCGCAGACTTTGAGATTTCAGATTATTGATATCGAATCCAAATCGGCAACTGAAGAAGCAAGGAAGCGATTGAAATTTATCCGCCACTTGCCCAAAAATGTCCCATTTGAACTCATCGAAGTAAGCATGGACGGGTGGGGAATAAGTCCAGAGATTTATGCAGATTTTGCCTCACAGCTTCGTCAACGTGATCAGCGACGCAAGCAACGAGTGAAGGAAGAAAAGATAATGGAACGCAAACAGCGGGAACGGGAATCCCAGGAATTCAATAAGTTCCGGTACCATCCTCAGGTAATTTTTTACTTTAATCCTATGCAATTAAAATAAATCAAATTCTAAATAACAACATCGACTTGGATGTGAACTTTGGCTGTTCATTCTTAATGATTGGGGTATGTTCATTTCTGTAATGCAGATATCTTCAACCCAGGAGTTTCCTATGTTTGGATCTGGGCTCGCTGGAGATGAACTGACTTTTGCTGCGATTCAAGAAGAACTCGATGTGGTTGCATTTGCAGCAGGCGTCCCAGAATTTCAACCTAGGGAACCAGTTTTGGCAGAAACTTTGCAAGTTCCTACTTCGTTTGCACAGGTACTTGTTTCCACTTCATGCAGCAGTCCAATATCTTAATTAAATAACTTCATAATGGTATGGGGTACATTCATATTTTGACACTTTCAGATTGCTGGCAAGGCTCCGATGAAGAAAAGTCCAACATTTCCTATCAGTAGTGGTAGCGTGTGGGGTAAGACCATTTCTACGGCACTGAACGCTGCGCCAATTCTATCTCGGCATTCTGATAGTGAGAACGATTGCGAAGACTATGTTCCTGTGCCTAATTATCGGTCAAGTGTTTCCGAAGCGATTGAGAGAGCTCTAGCAGGTTTGGACCTGTCTAGCCAGCATCAAAATACGCCCGTGTCTACCGAACGTCCTGCAGGAGGAAACAAGAAGAAGAAAAATAAGAAAGGCAAAGTCTTGTTTGCAACTGGAATGGGACACTTGAATTAATACATCATCGTCAACTTCGCTTTACGTAAAACATAGTATTTACACACAATATAGATTTCTATGAAGTTTTCTTCCAATCAGGCCTGTCGAACCTTCTAAATTTTTAGTCTTCAAGTCTTCACTTTCCCAAATTTGCTTTAATGATTTCTTAGTCGCCCAAATTTTGAAGTCCCTTAAAGTATTTAATTCAGACAATATATTTAATGTACTTATGCGATACGTATTTTCAGGGAGCGGGAGGGGGTATTTTCGCATGCTAGAAAAACATATTTCATCTTTCATTTCTTTTCTCGTATATTTTCAACCTAAAATCGAACGGTGTATGGATGTATGTCACACATAGCACTATTACTTTAATAAAAAGGAAATGAAATGTAGTATGTATTTTGTATTGAATACAGACTCACGTATTTTACTTTCATGTGATAACATTTCCCTCACACTGTCTCTTAAATTTAAATTTGGATTTAATATCTACCTTCGCCGTCGGAAGTTTTAGGTTAAATTACGATGGAGTTGGCAGTATACAACCATATGTAATACAAGCATTAATATTGTCCACTGATTATTAACTAGAGTTTTATTGTTGTGACACAAAGTTACTAAACGGAATTATGAAGGAATTCTAGTTAGGGCATGCACTTTATGTAACTTCAGTCGTTATATGAATTTCCACATATTTATATCTAACATCACCAACACTTTAGTCGAATCAACCACATTTTATGATTTCCGTTTCTTTTCTAAGTATTGTGTGAGAAAGACTTAAAACAAAAGCATTTCACATGTTGCATAGGCACACGGGCAATGTGAAAATCATTGTATCGTATGCTTAATTGGTGGCTCTGAGGGCTTACCATAATGCTCTTGGTCAGTACTCCCATAGAATAAGTAGTGTATGGCCATGATTTAACAATGAACCTATTTTATTCCTTACCAATGGAAGGTGGCTACAGGATTAGTACTGTATAACATCATGTAATGTATCTACAGATTAATACTTAATGCTGCTCTGGAGGCATTAGCAGCCTGATTTGTGCAATAATTATGTATGTAATTGGAAGATAAAATCTTTTATGAGCATCTTGTGTTGACTGGAATAAAGAATATGGAATGGTAAGGACTAATCATTGATTAGAGACTATTTAACAGGCTGGTATTACTCCACATATTAAAAAGTAAAGGTGCCATAAATTCATGTAACCAACGTTGGAACATGCTAAACATGGGTTCCTTCCTGTTGGTAATCATCACCGAGGACTGCTTTGTTTCATATAACAATAGCAATCGTGCGATAAATGTATTGGAACAATGCCGGGAGGAAAAATTCAACATCGGTTTCATAGAGTATGACATTCATATTTATTGGTCACATTTCAGATCACAAATGTATCAACAGACGTACGTACGTCAAAAGTATCGAGTATCCTTGAGAGTAAATCAATACGTATAATGTAACTGATGAAGAGATGCATTCGCTATATCTTAAACTAAACAGAAAATTCATGGTGGTGAAAGACCTGCATTTCCAGATTAACCAACTAGTACAAATATGAACTAGTATTATATAGTTGCATTGCAGGAACTCGAATTTCTTGGACAGACTTTTGCTTGAAGTATCAAATGAATTATGTATAAATCTTAGAAATTAATATGTACTTTCTTACTTTCAACATCGCCAGGTACATAACTGGAAGCTGACAAAATTCTTTAGCTACAAAGAATAACGAGACAGTTCATGACTTTTAAGATATCTTAACATTTAACTATGACATAAACGACAGGAAAATCTTCAATTTCATCTTGAGAATCCAATGTTGCATGCGATAATGTTCGTTTCCAAGAGTTTACTCAAGGCGCTTGAAGTACCGTTTTGCCTCGGCTCCATCAGACTTCAGAGTCTAAATAAAAGGTACAAAAATTATTTAAATGGAGTCTCAACACAAACATGTCACATAAATGTCCTCTATAAATTTCGAAATATTTCTATATCATCCTTCAGCTTACCATCACCAACCCATCCTCATTGAATTCATAGTCCCTTTCAAATGCCACAGTTTCCCCAGTCTTACTAACGGTGACGAATTTGCTCTCCCCTTCCATTGTTGTCAGACTCTAATATTCGTTTTAGCAAAATATTCGGATGTAAAGTAAAACTGCTATCATCCATGAATTTATTCTCAAATTTTATATTTCATATAAATACCAACCTCAAAATCCTCCCCATTGGGCATAGTCTCTTCATAGGGCTCATCAAGCTTGAAACTGATCTCGGTAGTCCTGAGAAATGTAACCGTTTTGAAAATCCATTGTTCCTCGTCATCCTTCGTAATATACATCGTTGGAGAAGATGTGGTCATAATTTTCCGAGCAATCCATGGGACTCCTAAGACACAATTAGTTTTACAATTCCATCAATATGTTCACAGTCAAATCCTGAAAATTTTTAAACTGACGCTACCATTTTCTTATTCGATTCTTCACTTACCAACTTTTTGATAGAATTCGTCCAGGTTCTCATTTCGCTCAAGTTTGTACGTTCCAAGTATTTGAACCATGATTGTAACTGTATGTTGTACTTTATTGAGTCAGCGATAAACAAATATATTATAAATCTCGGAAAATGTGAATCAAGCTATTACAACTACCCTCTGGATTTGTTATCACTTTTTTGCAAACTATTGCGTCTATTTAAAACAGTGAAAATGTTATATAGTTTTTTGAGGGAACCGAACGTACTGCGAGTCGTACTAGCACTAAACTACGCACGGAAGAAGGAGTATCGCTAAGGTTAATAATTTCTGTGTTATCACCAGCAACCTCTTCGTTACTTCTGGATTTAGCCACAAAGGATGCTTCTTTGTTTGGGAGGACGACGACAACAACATCAATCTCGTAGCATACGCATGAGAGATGATCATTTTGTGTTTATGGACATAGACAAGTACTTGATGGAGGTGAATGCATGGAGTGCACACCATATTATTCTCTTTGTGACTTTGTCCTTTGCTGGGATTTAGATAATATAAAATATCCTACGTATGAATCTCCGCAGTTACATGTTCTCCAGCAGGATGCTCAGTCTATCTTGCAACTTGCAAGCTTGCAACTGGTGTCATGTACGGATAGCAACAGATAGGATACATATTATAGTGCTCTTTGCTATGCACCTTCTCCAAAAATTACAAAGGCGGTTTTTTGCTGATGTACTCGAAGATGTTGTAAGTATCTGTGCATCCTCCCACTTGCCACTTACTCTTGATGCAGATCAACAAATGAGACTTCAGAACCAGATTTGTATGCAGCCTACACTACACAAGGATACTACAAAAGCACGCTTCATAGTTGCAGCTCAACAAGCGTGTAATGTAACGTTGCTAACAAAGGAAAGCAACAAGCGGCTTACGCTATGCAATGTTCGAGCACAAGGTTTTTTGGGGTTTTATGTCTGCAAATTCAGACTATGCATAACTTTTGATTTCGATCAGTTACAATTGAAGGGAAATTGTCGATAATACACACTTCTATTTGTCATCCAGTCGTTTGTCATAGTGGTTGAAATCGATTGCGATATGGTCCCTTTTTAAAGTTAGACTCGGTTGCTGTGGCCGTTTGTCATATCCGATGAAGGATATAGTGCATGTATATAGTATGTATGTATAGTGCGAAGCAAAAAGGCTTTTGTCGGACAGAAATTATGTCGTGTCGAATTTCTGATCTGATTTTCTTGATAAGCTTTAATATTTGGTTGATATATTAATATATTCGCTACCTGCGAATTTGTCTGATGAATTTTTAGGTTTTGTATTTGAAAATATGAAATTCTTGGGTAAGGTCAAGTGTGGCATTGGCATTCATTTACGGCCCTTGCAAAACCTGTCAAAATTCTGGAGTTCATTTCGTATTGTCGATTAAAGTGCCACATGTACACAACTACTCTGTCCATTAGAGACCAGACTTAATTGCAAGACGACTTGTTAACTTTGGTGTAAGTAAATCTCGGGTGTCCGCAGTCAGTGTCTATAGTTTATTCTGAAACGACTATTAGGTAAGGTTTCAGGGTGATTGTATGTTGTATTAGACATCTAAGGGAACAATACAAGGTCAAGAAGCGAATGGAAAAAGATGGAATACTAATAGACAGATCCTTAACAATTTGGTACTTCTGTTTTCCATCCACTCGCCTTACCTTGTCCCATTTCTAGTCTGGAATAAAGTTCCACATCGTTGGAACTTGGAAGCAGAAATGCATATATATGCTAAAATAAGAGGATGCAAATATTTCCATCGGATTTCAACTGATGAAATATAGGATTGCGTTGGAGCCCCATGAATTTTTTATACCAACGTTTTATTTGAAGTTAAACAAAAAACCATCTCTTGTTATTTCAATTTAATGAAATATTGATATACATCATGTTATAGTAACATAAACCAAACGGTAACGGAAAGGATTTAAAGCGACATGGGCACACGGGAATGCGTCAATCAGTCGATTACCATGAAAATCATATTTTATAAGATATAAATGAAATATATATGTATCCATTAGTGTAAGTGTTGGGTCAGTGACGATAAAACGTGATGAATGGGATGAATGATGAGTAAACGCTTATTTTGTGAGTTGTATTATAATTACATAATATATATCCTGTTAGCAGTCCATTTAATAATCCTTCTCCGGGAATTATTTTGACGTGTGCATTTTCATAATTTCACGTGTGTCGAAAATAATAATTATTTGCGTTTTTGAGTAGTTCCTGGCACCGTTGTTTTCCGCTTCTTGGTTTCAGACTCTGACGAGGGCGGACGACTGGACGTCTTCACCGGTTGACCACTAGACTTTGTTGGTAATGGTTTCAGATCTTGTCTGCGGCCAGACTTACGAATTTCCCTTTCTCTGGACAAAGCAGAGACGTCAGCAGCGCCTTTGTTCGCTAAGGCCGATGAGGCTTCAACCTTGGAACTTTCTCCTTTCGAAGGAAGGGATGCTATTTCAAAGGTATATTAACAAAGAAGCATCAGTTTATCTTGACCTTAATGTTTGTTAGGACTGTATGAGTATTGCAATGATCTGATTGAACACCTCTAAATATTTCCCAAAACAACAGTTAGTAACGTTTTTAACCACAAATAAAAGGTTACGGATTAAATCAATTTTTACAACAAGCGAAATCGAACTCCACAGTTTTACAAGTTTCAACGTGGATTGACAAGATTATGCTGGGTTGCGAAAGTCAAAACATTTTATGATAATCAAACCATCCTTGGCATTGTTGCGTAACGTCATTCGCATGAAGCTGAGTGAACATGAGCAATCGAACGTTTGATGCATTTTATGAAACCGCGAGATGCTTAGATGCTGTCTCTTTCGTTCATGAAATCTTTTTCAGGTTATGGCGATTTTCCTCGTCGGGTCTTCCAAACAATATATACCTGTCTGCAACCTCTGCAGTAATATCGAAGATCGTTGAAGGAACAGGGGGATTTCATAAGAGGAAAGTAAAGGGACATGTGACAAACCTTACTTTACTCTCCCCCAAAACTGGCGAGTTCCGGGATTAGCAGTTACATTCAGGGAGCGTAGTTTTTCAGCATAATCTAGCAAGGTCACACTGTAAAACATATATGAGTGGGATTTGCTTTCAAATCATGATTAGTAGCTTTATAAAATCGATTAAAGGTGTAAAAGAGTTTAATAGTACCACGCACACTACATGAACATAACAAAAACATACATATTATATTAGAGTCTACACAGAAGATATGCTGAAGGTGACTAAAAGCAGACGAAAATACAAAAAAAAGATTAACTTTTTATTTATACAAGAGATGTTATTAATGCACTGTGTACTTGTAATTATATGTAATATCCATCGGTTGACTTTGAGTATGACTAACAACTTGTTGTAAGTATATTGCATTGTATTATCAAAGTTATAAGTATTAAAAAAGTACTTACTACCATACTACTACCATGAATAAGGAAAACACAACAAAAAATGTATCTGAGAAGCTTGTCATTATCGGATCGGGGAACGAGTAAAATAAACGTAAAAGTGTTACTGGTAAGTATTACTGCTGTATATATGTCGAGTGCTCTGATAGTGAGTATTGAAAAATATATTTTTTTAAAGTCGAATAAATTTTGGACAATTAAAAAAGTCGACATGAAACCGACAATTTATTGCCGATTTTGTACTGACCATGATGCTTAGCTTTGGATTTTGAGCTTGAGCCACTAAGTCTTTTTCCATCGACAGCCGCAGCTTTCGAAGTTCGCATGGGTAGTTTTGAGATTTGAATTGTGGGATGTCTGTGGTGGACTGGGGTATTTGCTCTTGAGGACAAAGGCGAATCCTCCATGTCCGACCTTCGTCTGCTGGATTTCTTCTGAGTAGTGCTCGTCTGGTTACTGGAACTAGTCTCATTATGTCTGTCCTTGTTGTGGCGTTGTGTTTCTCGGAAGGGAGGAATTGTCATTAGGCAGTGCTCACGATTATTCGTTTCCATCTTTGTTGGCATGGATGGGAGCCGCACAGGAGGCTTGGGTGGCTTCGGTTGCGATTTTGTCTTTTCTTCCCCCTTTCGTCCGCGATCTGTGTCTTTGTTCGCTTGGGTAGCGTGAAGTGGTTTTCTAGACTTCTTAGAAAATGTGTCTGTCTCCCTTTTACTTTCCTCCATCTTTACTACTGTCGCTTCTGCCGCTATCCGCATTGACTTCTTTTCTGCTTTCTTACTAGATGCTTCAACTTTGGTTGTAGTCACCACAGATTCATCATTTTTGGATTGACGATATTTGTGTGGGACTGTGATGTAGTGTTCTGGTTCACTAGTTACTTCGACGATGCTCTTCTTAGCCTTGCGACTGGGAACGGATACTTCAGGGACAGATTTTAGGGATTTTATCGACGTCAGTGCTTTGCCAGAATAAAGGTCATAGCTAGCTGTCCTTCTTTCTTCCTTTTGAAGGGAAGAACTTCGAGACATTTCAGGAAGAATTGATACTATCTGAGTGTCTCCTAAATCGGCTAGGTCTGTCCTTTCCACAGAAGATTCCTTCGAGGAGCTTTCTCTTTGCCATGGGTATACAACAGATATTTTGGGTAAAGACTTGAGTTCTTCTTGCGGAATCGGTTTATTTCGTATCCGTATTTCTGATATCCAAGGTGGTTCTGTGTTGCGCGTTGAAGTTGACTGCTGCTGCTTTTCTATTAAACTCCAATCTGTTACTCGATTCTCTCTACTTTTGGCTTTATACACCCACTCCGGTTCCGTTCGGGGAGGCTTGGGGAGAGTTAATGACCTCGGACCGGAATGTTTCCTCGATTCTGCTTCTTGAGCTGGACTGTCATAAGCCGCAGGTCCTTTCCAAGTATGGTCCAAACTCAAAATAGGCTCTGGACTTAAAGGCTCCGTCGGAGAAGTTTGAATTGTTGCTGTAGTTACGACCATTTTTTGAGAATCGCTACTGTTTCCGATTTCAACTGAATCATTATAGTTTCCAATAGTGACAATTGACTTCGTAGCAACTTTGCCCCCATCTTTTCCTTTCGACTGTCTTCCTGTTGACTCATCCTTGATTTCATTGTTTTGGGTAGAATACAAGCCTTGGGATGTCTTTGAGTGAAATCTTTCTCTCAGCTCAGCTCCCGTTTTCTCAAAATTGGAAAATTGTATTGGGAGTATTGGCGTGGGTGGCTTTTTACTGCGGAATGTTGACGAAGGGGGTCTGCTTGAGCTAGCAAGTGAATCTGTGGGACTCATGGCAATGGAATGTCTCATAGGCGACCTAACGGTAGGGTGTGGCATGACTGGAGAAGGCACCAACGAAAATCGCTCTCGACGTTCCTTTACACTCAGACTGTGGTAGTCGTGTTCAAACTGCTCTCCAACTTTCTCATCCACAGGTTCTGGATTCAGGGGTCGACTGTTTGTGTAGCGAAATTCAACTGATGTGATTTTAGGTTGAGTTCCCCTTGTTGCAACAGTTGCCTCCATTGTGCCCAATCGTAAGGTACCATATTGTTCCTTGTCCGAGTTTGGAAGCGAGTAGGTACTCGTTGTGCTGCTATTATCTGAAGACTGTGATGCATTCGCATTCATTCTTTTCCTGTTCCGATTATTCATTTCAATTAGACTCCTCCTCGTAGCCAACGGTACGAACGAGCCATTCTCATGTAACAAAATGTTGTCAAAGCGGAAGTGATCGTCATTTTCTTGCGGGATAGGCGAGCCTGACGGGGAAGTGGACCCTTCACGGGATGATGGGGATTTCAGTTGCTTCAAATACCGTTGAATTTTCATTTCGCCATAGTTGGAGAGGATAGTATGGCTAGGAGATGTGAGGTCGTCATAGTCAGCATTCCCAATTGTATCTAGATTAATAAGAACTCTATGGGCCTGATCCGCGTTCCCTTCAAACTTTCCAGTTGACCTGTCATTGTCAGTTTTCGAACCACTAGACGTTAGCAATGGCAGCGTGGTATTTCGTTCGTACTTTGAACCATTGTTAGCGACTTCGGATGGTCGTTGTTCATTCAGGTTATGCTTGGTGGTAGCTTCCATAAGCTCATGCACTTTTTCAACACTGTTTCTCCACTGATTTTGAGTTTGACTTGAGGAGATTTTGCTAACTGATTTTCTGCTAATTTCCTCGCTTCGTTCCACGTGTGCATTTTCACTTGTAAATCCAATCTCTGTGTCATTACTATTCTCATTAGTTCCCTTGGATTGGGAATAGTTTTTGTCTGATTCAACTTGCATTTCTAGAATGTACGCTCCTTCAGTTTTATCAGTTGTCGAGTCCAAGGATGACATGGAGGACGAGGAAGAATACGGTGACACAGGAGCAGCAGGAGCGGCTTGCTGAGAAGCTTTCTTTTCACTCCTTTTCTTCCTCCGAAACAAATGAGCAGTGGACGGCTTATTCTCATCAGTCTCAACAATATTGAAGCGACCAGAGTCTGGGGTGAAGTGAACTTCCGTTTTGCAAAACTCCACTTTTTTCTGACCTTTCTTGTAAGCATCGTTAGTTGAAGAAATGCTCGTAACGACATCATTATCCCTGACTGTTTGCGCAGGTTTGTTGTCAACTGAGGAAATCCATGTTTGG